>JAOVYW010005838.1:0-11947 GCA_025775045.1 Hiodon tergisus
TGATTGATTCCATCTTCAGTGACGCCAACACCTTGGACTCTGCCATTACACTTTCAAAATGTGGTCCAGTAAAGAATTACAGTTATGCACTTATTTATTTAGCTGGTGAGTAAAACACAATCACACTATCCAAGGAGTTCATAATGTTGAAGTTGACCGATGATTGATTGAATTGATCAATTGAATTAAATTGTCATCAATTAATTATCCAAATCGTGCTTTAAACTACAATATTTGCCTACTCTATTTTTAACTTTCTGGCCAATACCTATAGGCTACAATTGACCTTTATCCACAGTAAATAGCACATTTAATTTTTAATTTAATTTTTTTTTGGATAAAACTAAAATAGAACCTGGAGGGGAAATTAAAATAGGCTAACTCATAATAAATATTTATTTGTATGCTATTCATTTTGGTGTGAAATCTGGAAGGTAATACTTTTCAGAGGCTACCGGTAATCTGAATTTTTAAAACGCAGCCCATCTGTGCCCACCCTGTGTTTTGTCCATCAATTTAACCAGCATTTTAAACTAATTCACATTGATTTGATCCAGTAATAGAGTTAGCAACACATCAATGGCCACGTTGTTAAACAAAGCCAGCTTTTTTTTCATTAACAGAAGATTCAATTCATTCAAAATTTAGCTACATCTGTTCCACATTTTTTCTCAATATTTTTTTTATCTAAATATAATGCTCTTGCGGTAATGTTACATGGGTGAAAGGTTTTCCCATGGTAATTTCTCCATTTCCTTTGATTTTGGTGTGTAAAATGCAGAATTGGTGTTTGTAATATATATATTTAATATTTTTGTATTTGTTAATCTTTAGAGTTTATCGGTAAGACAGCCCTTAATGATTAAACTGTAATGTTTTTTGGCATCGCTTTGGTTCATCCTTAAAGTAAAAAAAAAAAAAGTATGCCATTGTAATTTCAGATTTATAACATCTCCAGGGACAAACTAAGGGCAGTATGTTTAAGTGAAGTGTACTTGGATTACTAGCATTATTTGAAGAATTACTTATGAATTAATGAAGGAATTGTTTGACGAAATTAGGAAGAAATAACCAAATGAAACAAACACATCATCACAGTTCATACTGAAAAGCAAGAGTGACTGTAAGAATAGCAACATCTTATTTCTCCAGTAACAAACCGTATAGATATATATTTTTGGAGAACATCTTACCTACAAAAGACCACATTGAGAACATGTGTCAAGGCCCCTGTAGATAAGTTAAAATGAGCAAGAAAACCTTAGACTGAATGCTAGCTAATTAGTTACGACAAATTACTCTTTATTTTCCAAAGTCCAAGGTAACATTTAACGGTTGTCTATAAAACCAGATACATTTGACTTTCCTCATCCTCCACCTTCAGTTCCAAATGAAAAACAATTACTTAGCACGCCGTTATCAGGACCAACACCTACGTTTGACCTTGCCATAATGATGCGTTATGTGGACAGGGAACCAACCTCCATACATAGTGTATCTGTACCTCTACCCTATAGAACCATCAACCTGTAAATATCGCTTATAGGGCTCCCTGGAAAACATATTTTTAAATCATTGCCATAAAAGGATAATAATAATATTAATGATAAAAGGTTAGTGACACAGAAATCATAGCCATTTTCACTTCTTCTTTAAGTTACTGATATCATTAGAGTCTGTCCCGTGTGATATCATGTCAGATTTAATGGCTGTACGGCGGATTGCAAAACTAGCCTCGTGCCACTTGTGCTCAGGACCCCCGCCACCCCAGGTCACGTCTCTCTGTTCGCGGTTTGGGGGGAGATTCGGATGGCAAATTAGTACAATCCGGCAAAAAATCTACCCCACCGTTCATGCCTCTGGAGTCAAATTAGCGGGTGGGTGGAGTGTTAGCAGAGCTCGTTTGGAGCCTCCAGGAGGGAGCCCGTTCGACCCTGAGATCAAGACGGTGACTGGACAAAAAGGGGAGGCAGGGTTGGTCTGTCTGGTCTTTCACTTCATTAAGCAGTGTTAGTCTGTGTGTGTGTGTGTGTGTATGTGTGTAGGCACAGCAGAGCTCCAGCTTCCACTGCTGAGGGTGAAGTCGTCTCTGAAACTGATACAAAGCGGCGACACAAAGCATCCTGCTCAGAGCAAACCTGTGAAAAGAAAAACATCCTTGCGGCACGGGCTGTATTCTAGCAATTATTTGCAAACATCTGAGGTCCTCAGGAACCGCTTAAAAACAGGGAAAGAGGGACTGTCATTTCAGCGGCAGTCATTTCAGCGGCAGACTAAGTATTTAGTGTTGTTATCCAAGCACGCAGGCTTTGTTTTATATCTAACCAATTGTGTGCTATCCATCTACATTCTCTTCTTCTCAACATTCTGCTATACGCCCAATCTGCCTCCTACTGAACATAGCTGTGGTGTTTTGGCGTTACGTGCCTGCTACCATAAGCGGTGATGAATATTTATGAGCGCCGGCCCGGAGCACCATGGAGGCGTCGCGTAGGCGATGAGGAGCCTTTATAACTACACACTCCACCACATTACCTGCCACTGTTTTCATTTCTACACATGTGCAGCAGTAGAGAAAGCCCCACTGCCAAGGGAAACCGGCGATGGATTGCGGGATCAATGAACAACCCCGTTAGCGCATGCCTCCCTTCGTCTCAGCTGCCTTTCAGACAGTTCTCACGGTCAAATAGAGGCTGTTTGTATGCCAAAGCTAGCATGTGAGGAGCGGCAAGCTTGTTAGCGCAGGTTGGATGGGTTTGTGCATGACGAACACCGGCGCCAAGAGCCACGGAAAGGAAGGGGTGGGCGAGGATCGACGGCAGCGCGTACGCGGGATTGGAGGCCGCTCATTATCGTGGTTAGGGGCTAATAGCCTCTCGTTTTCTCTCATTAGCGCCATTCTCTGGTTGCCGTAGCCCCAGCAGGTGTGGCATGTGTCGCAGATTCAATTCCCCTGTAATCGGCGGTAATGAGGAATTCGGTCCGCTCCTCTGATCTTCTTCGTGGCATTCAGTTAACATGGTAAAATCGCAGCACTGCAGGCAGGACCTGATGACCCACTGTTCTGACGTGAGCGGCAACGCGTGACGTCTACAGTCATGGAGATGAAGAAGAAGATCAGTCTGGTGGAGGACTGGAGCTGAGCAGAGCGGTTTAGTTTGCTATGAGATGGTGCTTTATTATAAATATGTAAAGACAGCAATAATCTTTAAACTGCTTTATCCAATTAGGTAATTAATTAACTACATACTGATATATTGGCCAGGCAATTTTGTTATGCTAAGTAACAAACTCGTATAGCAGAGGGGGTGAGAACCTGCCTATGAAGATTGCTGGAATACTCAGAGAAGAACAAAAAGTGCGTGAGAATATCCACATTTCTTGTTATGCCAGTTTGTATTGAATCTTCTGACTGTTTTTTCCAACCTCTGCAGCACTGGAGTTGTAAACATGAAGACACACATCCCACCCTGGGGAATCACAAAAAGTTTTTTCAACAAATCACACAACTCTCATTTGTCTTTTGCTAATCCCCATGGTTTATCCAAACACACCACTCTGAAAAGCTAATTAACAGCAAAAAAAAAAAAGGAAGCAGAATAATTCACTACAAACTAGGCATTGCAGTCTGACAGGACGGACCTGAGCTGAATTAGGAAAAAATAAACAGCATGTTGAATAGAAAGGAGAATGGTAAACAAGTTGGTATGGTCCGTTGGGGTTGGTTTCAAATGTCGACAGGAGCGTCCATAAAACCTGGCTTGGCAAGGCTGAAATAAATGGCCTGGTCCCTCTCTTTTGTAGTCGTGTGGATTGGTTAAAGGAACGTCAGTCTGTCTGTGTCCCTGGGCCTGATGGCTAGTCCAGACTTCCTGTGGGCGTATGTGTATATATAGCATGTTGCAAAAAGTTACTTCAAATATGTCACTCCAGCAGCTCGTGGCTCTGTGTCAGAGGGCCGACCCGTATTCAGCGTGCCCGGCAACAGTGTGGTGTTTGTGGTGAAACATGGCTGCATCTGGGACACAAACAGTCCCTGTGCCAAGCACTTCCCACAGATACTGGTGTAGCCGGATCAGCTGCCTCCCGGACTCTGAGCTGTTCGTACATGCTGTCACCCAAGGCACAATATCTGTGTCAGAGTCTGCTCTCATGCTGTTTATGATGGAAATAAACAATTTATTAAAAGGCTTTTAATTATTATTATTGTTATCGCTATTTTTTAATCGTGATCATTATTATACTGTATGTATAATTTTTTTATTTAAGATGGGAAGAGGTATAAATCTAAGTGTTTATGCATTTTATGGATGTGTTTAAGAGACCTATGGCAGGCGAGGACCTAGCCCAGGGCCACTCCCATCAGAGAACAACAAGAAACTGTAGTTGCAGTGAGCTACGGAATACAGACACTGGACAACGGAGGAGTGGACAAACATAGGAATTAGGAATTTTGGTTCCTGCTGGTCATTGCTGATGGAAGGAGCAGGACATGGTGAAAACCGCAGGAATTTTCATGGCACATATTTGGTCCCTTATTAGAAGTTGAGCGACGTTTGAATGCTCCGGGATATATTACATCACTGCTAAGGAGCATCACTTCATGACAGCAGAGTACTCATCCACAAATGGCTTGTTTAGGCATGATTATAATGCTCATTGCCACAAGGATAGGTTTCTCCAGGAATGGTCCTGGGGACATGAGAGTGAATTCAACATACTGCAGTGGCCTCCACGGTCACCAAATCTAAACCCAATCCAGCATCTGTGATCCCGATTCCCCTCTTCTCTTCCTCACGCCAGTCCGTCACAGCCAGGAAGCGCGATAAACCTCAAAGTTGGAAAATCCCTGCTCCCTGCACACCGATGGCCGCCTGATTTATTTATGCTTTCAGTGTCAGAATCTCCACAGTCCTCAGCAGGAACAGTTTTTTCATTGATAATTCACTGCAGTGTTCCGCTGACCCCACCTCCTTCATTATAGCTGAACTAGCATGCATGCACAGCAAAATTTTGCAGAATTCGCTCAGATTCTGTTGCATGTCACAACCACATCTGTCTTTCGCCTTGCATAGTTCTACATATCATTAAATAACAAGACATTCTCCAAGGCCCTTTTTTACAACCCTGACTTCTTGATTTTGGTTCACCCTTTAGAATTCGTCAATCAGCCTGCAAGTCAAGCACAACGTTGGTGACGGTTACAGCTTTTTCCCCAAGATAAGAACGTTCTTTACCTTAATAAGTGACGTATACCATTATAAAGCATATGTTGCACTTTGTTTGTCCACAGACTTGATGATTACGTTAAAGTTAAATTGCACATATCCAATATAACGGTACTATAAGTATGAAATCTACGTTAAATAATAATAAGGTTTTCTTGGGCCAAACCAATGCAGCTCCAAGATTTAAGCGGCCATGGTTTGGGGAAGGGTGGCCACATTGATCCTCAAGGGTGAAAATCCGATGCTAACCAGTAGGTGGTTATTGAAAAAACCCAGCGGACTCTGACGGCCGTTGGTCTCCTTTATTTGAGCTTTTAATGGAATTGGAGCGTAACTGTAAAGGAGCTGCTGACATCACGGAGAACCCACGGTGAAACTTGGCACCGTTGTGGATGTGGATAAATGTTTGAAAGCTTAAGATCTGTACTGTTTTAACATGACTTTGCCTTCAGAAAGACTGAAGTATTCTGTTTGTTTTTTAAATACCAAAAACTCTAATGCAAACCCCAATAACACTGTTTCGCCTTTGGCTGTCATCCAACTGGCTTCTTAGCAACGGCCATGATAGTTTGGCAACCAAGACAAGCCTTGGCAGCTGAAGGATATGGTTGGTTTTCTCTGTTAAATAACTAGTCTCAACCCTTCTACAAAAATATCAGTTCATCAGAAATATAGAGCTTCTCGACAACTTAACACTTTTGCAAAATAGCCAAGTATGATAAAAAAGACTTTTGCTTAAATGTGTTACAGAGAAGTTGCTGTGGAGTTTTGATTTAATATCTCGATCTTTTCATTTATTTCCACATTCAGTATTTCCAGGCTTCTGTCAGATTATCCTCTTTGAATCATGAGGAGGCGAGCGAGTGCCTATTTCCTCCTCAAATCTGCTACCGGCTGTTCGTCCCTCCACAAGCTCTGCCCCACCTCCCCCCAGCCCCAGGCGGCCTTCAGGCGGACGGCTGTCCTCCACTCCACAAACCCCATCCACAGTCCCAAAATCTGCTGCGACTTGCATCCGACACCCTAATTCTGGATACACCTTTACCTGACATTCATGTGGCCCCTGGCTAAGGGACCCATGTGGCTCACTGTACAGCATTTTAGCCACCTGGCCAGAAGGTTGGGGATGGAGGGCCTCCCTGTGGCCACTCTCCCCTCTCCCAGCCAGAACAGGAAAGTGCTTAATTTAATACAGCCACAGCGTTGCGGAACCCAATAACTTCCTCAAGGTAATTAGGGGTCCCTGCACTAGAGAGTATATTTAGAAGACTTTAAATAGCGTTCGGGGAATATGGAGAGGGGGTGTGTAACATTGAGGTAATTACTTGTTTTCCAATGACAAGCATTTGTTAGGGAGTAATATTTCTTATATAAGCGGTGCAGTTGGTGTAATTATTGTTATAATCATTTCATATTACGCAATTACGATGCTTGGCTTTATGAATGCTTTAATCTGTTTAGACGTGTGCCGTATTGGGCTCATTTCCTTGTCCCTACAAAACGTCTCTGTGTACGGATCGGTTAGCGGAAGCCCTCTAAGGAGTCTGTGGCCTCAACTTCGGTGGAACTAGGAGAGTCCGATCACATTCCAAGTGCGGCCAAACGATTTTGCAGTTCCAATTCCAGTTTCTATTTTATTTCTTCAAAGCTGCTTACCAACACCCAATAACGGCGAGCTCTGACCCGTGCTCGCAGTGAAGTCGGTGCACGTTCTCACCGCTCGCGCTTAGTCTCGCACGGTTGACTGCCGATGTTCCGGTTATTTCCGCGGCAAGATGGTTTTCTCCGCTCTTTAATGGTGAGTGGTGAGCAGTGATAGGGCTGCAGGACTGCACAGCGGGCACTGTGCATTTCTTCAGCTATTAGAGGTTAAGCACCTCGGCCGACCCGATGCGCCGCCCACTTCTGTAACGGTTGCTTTTCGCACTCTTAGCATCAATCGGAGAGCATCAATCGCATCAACCGAACAGACGGTCCCCGGGCAGGAGGAAGGCGCTGCTCGAAGCGAGCGGTTCAGCGAGACATGACTGGTCGGCGAGAACACACACACGTCTCCTTGAATTACTGGCAGCCTGAGACATTTCAGCTGAGAGAGAGAGAGAGAGAGAGAGAGAGAGAGAGAGAAACAGAGAGATAGTGAGAGAAGGAGTGAGAGAGATCTACATAGCACCCACTGAGACTGAGAGACAAACAGACAAACTGGGGGATGAGGACCAGGCACTCATATACGCCCAGGTCCAATGTAAATATTACAGAGGGTTGTGAGGGTTTTGGTTGCATTGTAGTGTCTAGAGTGTTTTATATTTTCAGTGTTCAAGTGCTTTCGCAAAAACATAATTTAATTCTGTCATGCCAATTTGAATTTTTGAGAGAGCAAGAGAGAGAGAGTCCAGTAAGCTATACAGGCCCAAAACAGCACAAAGAAATACCAGAAAGCAGTTAACGAACAAGAAATCCAATCTCTCCTCAATTCCTTTCTGGTTAAAACGTTTGTGTAACAAAAGAAGGCTGTAGAGAACATAAAAAAACTTTTTTGATCATTTGGCGTCAATACATAATCTAACATTCTCAAAATAGAAAACAAGTATATTTAACAAAGTATATAAATCGTGAAAAATTTTAATTGCAGAAGGATGAGCAAAAAAATAAAAAATATAACCTAAAGCATAAGCAACCAGAGATCCAAAGAGCTACGCCTTAATTATTTTGAGTCACTAAAATGATGTATAACGACGCTCATGATGGACGAAGAGTAACTCCAAAGTCAACTCAATGTCATTGAAGAATCAATTAACTCAGACAACTTCTGGGGGTACTGGAACTCATTAAACAAAATAAATTGTGAAGAATTGGCCATCAGAAATTGAAACATATGGAAGAACCATTTTGAAAAATGATACAGCAAGACAACAAAAAGGACAAA
The DNA here is from genome assembly GCA_025775045.1 of Hiodon tergisus. Lineage (NCBI taxonomy): Eukaryota > Metazoa > Chordata > Actinopteri > Hiodontiformes > Hiodontidae > Hiodon > Hiodon tergisus. The sequence goes on from JAOVYW010005838.1 coordinate 8,152, forward strand.
ACCAGATAAATGTAAAAAAACAAAACAACTAAATAACCTTGAAAGGGTCGTTAAAGACTACCAAAATCCATTGGATCACCCAATAACAGAAGCTACGCCCTGAAACCCAGAAAAGCCTGTGGCCAGATGGTGTCTAAAATGAGATGCTAAAAAGACACTGATCACGGAATCTGATTGGCCGAACAAAAACGGTTAAATTTTGTCCTCAGTGTAGTTTATTTCCCGGAAATCTAGAACCAAGGATCCATAACCCCCAGTTCTCAATAGTGGAGGTTAAACTGACCATAAGAACTACTGAGGTGTATGTGTGAGCAGTCGTCTGGGGGAGGTTTTCTGTAGTATATTAAACACAAGACTTACTGACTTCCTCACTGAAGTTACTGAAGTAACGTATTGGATTCTTACCAAATTACCGCGCTTCTGATCACATTTTCACCCAGCACACCCTTTTAGACAAATACATTTTATTGATTTACATAAACAATTTGACTGTATCTGGCATCATGACTCATTATTGAAAGTGGAAAAATCATATGAGGTGATCAAATTAATGTATAAAGACAATAAATTGATGTATTATAAAATAAAAATTTTATAGAAATAAACCGAATTCTTCAGTCAGGGACATGGAGTAAAGCAGGGTTGTAGTATGAGCCCTATTCAACGTTTAAATGAATGAATCGGCAAAATTATTGGAGCATCTGCTGTAACCAGTTTCACTTTACAAGACAGAAAAAAACAGTTAACAATGCATGCAGAATTAGGCCAATATCATCCACTAATACATATTCAAAACAGCACCTTCAAATCTGGGTACACAGAAAAATAAGCGACCCCCTTTGTATCATCATAAAGTCCTGCAATGCCAAGAGTTGAACATAGGAACAAATCCCCTCAGCCAACTTTCCCTGAGGCTCAATGAACTTGAATCTGGTGTGGGTGGATGCCAGGGCGGTGTGGGCAGGTGCCAGAGTGGATCTGGTGGATGCCAGGAGAGGGAGTAGGCTCCCAGGGAGGGTTGGAAGTGCGACAGGCCAAAGTCTGAAACTGGGGAAGTGTCACAGGTTGCCAGGTCCAGCCTTTGTGTCTGGCACTGGGTACGTGTCACAGGTTGCCAGGTCCACCCTTTGCATCTGATACTGGGTATGTGTCACAGGTTGCCAGGTCTTGATTTAGCGTCTGACACTGGGTAAGTGTCACAGGTTGCCAGGTCCAGCCTTTGCGTCTGACACTGGGTAAGTGTCACAGGTTTCCAGGTCCAGATTTTGCGTCTGACACTGGGTAGTGTTGTTGCATTTGCCGTATTTCTTTCATACTGCCGGGAAGCAGGAGCTGTTACACTGACAGTCGCATACTCGTGAAAACGTGAGTGAGTGCGTGCCCAAGAGAACCTGGTGGGCCACTGACGGTAGTCCCCACCCGTCCCTCATCAAACACCCTATAGTCAGGTGGGGTACACTCAGGGGAGATGCATGCTGGGTCTGTATCTCGGACTCTCCAATGCGCTCATTTGATTGCATGCAAATTAAAATCCCCATCAGATACTTGGCGAGCGAGGACTGGTTGTCACTTAGGTTGTGGTAATTCAGGGGGCTTTGGCTGTGATCCCTAAGGCATGACAGTACACGGCCATCTATGATTTATCCCTATGCGTAATGCTTTTATTCTCTGCTCTGGAAAAAAAATAAAATAAATCTACTGTTCTTATTTTCACCAAACACCTTGCCCCTAAATACCCAATTGATGGTATAGACTTCTTTTTAAATTGTTTTTATGGAAGGAATTTGTTGTGCCATGGATAGATTGAGGGACCTAGGAAAATTATGAAAGAGCACATTTTTTCCTATGGAATTAATTCCCATTCCAATTTTCCATCTTGAATTTAGTCCTCATTTCAGTCCTAAATGCGTGAGCATTGACATTGTTGTCTTTACGTTATTGTTCTGTTATCGTGCGGTTATCTGTTACAGCCACTTTAGCATCTACATATCAGTTGCTTGAGCGGGCAGACCGAACGCGTGCTGTAAATCCAATGTATGCTGGAGAATGACACACCGTGTCCGGTTTTCTTAGCTCGAGCTGACAGAGGCACAACAAACCGCCGCCCCCCACGGGAGTTCGACAGCCTGGAACTGTCTCGACATCTACGGGAAACCAAGAACCCGGGTGAATCAAGGTTTATCTGCATGCGCGGAGCTGTTCCGAAGAGAGACGCAACCGCTGAGAACCACGCACATCTCCCCACGTTTTTACCATATGTCGAAATGCCTTGCGAATCTGACCTCCTCCGGCTTTCTTCCAAATCCCTTACTTTATTCCCTCCATGCAGAAGTGCCGCTCTGCATCATCGCCTCAGAAGACAAACAGCCCAGATGGGGAGATGGTCCTGTTTATAACCCTTTATTAACCATTAACCAATGGTAGTCCAGCTCACACCTTTAAACCAGGCATCATTGTCAGAGGTTCTCCTGGTGGCCTGCATGTTGCATGGCAGAAGAGGAAAACCCGTGTTACTGTCAGAATGATTAGCAACAGTAAGGTTTTACTATCGCTATATTGAATTACTGTAGTAAGACCTGACAACATAAAGGATTTACGTTGGTTCTTAACGTGTACACCTACTTAAAAACCTATAATCTAACATAGACATTAGTAGCAATGATAGAAAATGTAATAATAATCCAAATTGTTTCTTTTAGCATTGCATCTGTAGACATCTCCGCGGCATAGAGAAAGAGCTATGCTGACTGCAAACTGCAGCTGGTCAGCGTCATGCCGTGCTCCTGACAATGTCGGTCTCTTAGTGGGCACGTGACTTTTTCTGGGTTTGGCTGGGAACATGATTAGAAAGCAGAAAAGGGCAAACGAAGCAAACTTCCTCTCCCTTGACTGAAGTGTTGACAGGCCTCTGGGTCCCTTGAATAAAGGGACGCGGCCGAGGCCCTTTTTCTTCAGACGAATCGCAAGTTGCGCTCTAATTGAAGGTGCGTTCTTTTTCCAGGAAGCTATATTTCTGCTTTGTCTAGGGGGCCATCTGTGTAATTCCCCATTACACAATCCTGCTTGTGTTTCAGCATTTTGTAGAGATAGCCTCTCATTATTCATGAGTAACTATTTACTGTTGTAATGCTTACATTAAAAAATATAAACAATATTCTTTGTAATGAAGAAAATTTAGTTCCATGTATGTTTGCATTTAGCTATCAAAGCATCATAAGCATATATAATTCTCCCCAAGGAAGGACTGCACGAATATGCATGGCGGCTCCTTTCATTTGGAACACATGGGAAACCGCTATGAAAAGCTGGCCAACGCTAGCTTAAACGATTCAGGTCTCTTTTTTTTTCCCATTGTGGTCATCGAGCGTGAATTTACAGGGCTCAGGCCTGTGCCTGTGTAGCAACAGGAGTGAATAATTACACACATTGTCAACACTGTTAGGGAGAAGTGAGCTGAAAGTCATTTCATCTCTCATAAACAGCCATTTACAAAGAAGGTGCAAGAGAGAGATAATATCCCGGGCCACAATTGATTAATGGCAAACATCGGTTTTAAAGATTACATATCTACTCATCCTCTGTTGGTTACACAGGAAACAAACTCCACAGGGGCATTTCGATATTCTTGCTCTGGGTTCCAATGCTAGCTGATGGTATTTTACAATTTTGCATGTTTACCATCCAGCATTCTCTGTAACTGAGCCTTTGTTGGGCCATTTGAAATCTTAGTTGGCCTTCTACACAAAAGGAAAAGCCTTCAGTATTCCGACTCCCGAGAGTTCATTTCAGTTTATTT
>JAOVYW010005842.1:0-11946 GCA_025775045.1 Hiodon tergisus
TCTAAAAAAAAAAAAAATAAAAAAAGCCCCCCCCCCCCCCCAAAAAAAAAAAAAAAAAAAAAAACCAGCAAGGCGTATTCCTTGACATCATTAAAAAAGTTCTGGCTGTCCATCCGACAGCTGCTGTAGCTGTTAGAGGACGGAGAAATGTGGATTAGGGAGCGAGTGATGTTTAACATCGCGGTGAACTTCGCTGTTTCACAGAACGGTTTACAGGGTTTAATTGGTTGTTCATGAAAAGGCTTTACGCAGGTGTGACGCGCGAGTGTACGAGTTGACCGGATGATTAAGAAGCCACGTCGGCAAGCCTGTCGAAAAAGTAACTTAGTTAATCTATGATGCCAAGAGATGTGATTTTTATTACTTTTTTATTCACACATCTACAGTATTTCCCAGAATTATAGTGGGCAGTTTTTTTACTGAACCTAGTTCAACATTGGTGCAGCAGTGCCGAAATTGGGCTGAAAAATTGCCATTGGTTGTTTTTTTTTATATATATGTTCACGTGTTAGCAACAATGTTAGTGTAAAGATTCAATAGGTCATGTCCAGTGAAGTTTGAAAACAGTATTGACTGTGCAACACCTAAATCCATAACTTTTAATATCTTTTTACAACAATCCACTGAATGAAATCATCCATGCAAAATATCCTGATTAGAGGAGAGTAAGCATTCACAGTATTTGTTTATTGCCACCAGAAAAAAAAATGGAACTGCCATCTGTTAACATAGGCAACCGTGTGACCCACTTAGAACGAAAATATAATGTAGGGTCTTTTCTCCCTGTTCCACATAAAAGGAAAATCTGCTCCCATTAAACTGAGTTTTTTTTAACGCTAAATGACAAAAGCAGGACAAAAGTAAATGCATGTATTTAATTGAAATTTTAAGTTCAGTGTGAACATCTAGGAGTGGGTAGCAACATGTATGGTGATATGTATACATATAACCTGATAACCTGAATGTTTTTAGCTGCAATCTTGCCAATGCTAACATATGTCTCTTTGGTCTGATTTTTTGTTCTTTGGCATGGCTTAACACCACAAAAAACACCACATCACAGCTGTATGAGACCCTAAATATTGATGAGCAGGGAATTTTTGAATCAAAAATCCAAATAAATCAATCCAAATAAATGAAAGGATTGTCACTGTTGAACCATAGCAGACTCAAATTAAACTTACCCCCCCTTCTCTGTCATTTAAGTTTACTTTATGGTTAAGTAACCAAGGAGAGAAGTAGGCACTTCTCAGCAATAGCGTTGTGTTCAAGCTGGGAACTCTCGTGATAATCAGCAATGAACAAGGTTATAACTGAAACCGCAGACAAGACAAAACAAATATAAATATATTTTGTATATACATATTACCTGATTTAACATTACAGAGCCGCATTGACCTCAGTGCCTTATGGCTTACTATCCTTGGATCACCCAATTATAGCCTTTAAGCCTATGAGTTCTTCTTTTGTCCTCAGCCATAGAAGGGTTGCTGTTTCTGGCTGGATTATATACTGTATATTTAGATTATATGCATTGAATTTATTCTACAGTGATAGTTCCATCTCTCCAGTATGGTAATTACTGAATATCAAATATTCAATGGAATCCTTAGTGGCCTGTCTGCAGACTGAGCCCTAAGAGCTGGGATTCACAGGTTCAAATCCAGCACATGTCATTACTAGAATAGCAAAATCTCTCAACCCGTCACTTAACAGCATCTTCTCTCAGCTTCCCGTGCCCCTGCAGGCTGGTAGTGCCATCATGTGGGATGTGCCGGCCTCCCAAGTAGCTAAGTTGGTAAAGGTGCTTTCCTGAACGCAGACGGGGCCATATATGCTGGGATTCACCGGTTCGAATCGAGCTCATGTCAATTTCCTATTTTGACAGGAAGAGCACAACGGTGGCGCACAATTGGAAGAGCGCTGCATGGGCTGGGTTGGGTTAAATCAGCAGTGTTTTTCTCAGCTCATCACTAACCAGCGTCTCCTGTCAGCTTTCTGGGCACCTGCGGGCTTATGGAGCCTTCGAGAGGGACATGCCTCTCCTCCAATTACTGGCTGAGCTTCCTAACCCTTACAGTGTATTGTTCGCAGGATTCATAGCAACAAGCAAAAATTAATTAGCAAAACCAGTAATTCCTTTCCGAAGACAATATGTCACTTTAAGAAGCATGTATTAGTCCTTTAGTGAGCTCCAAAGTAGGAATCTACCTAGGTATTCTGTAATGGTAATCACAATTACATATAATTAGGATCTGATTTAGATTCAACATACTAGGCCACAAAAGATAAAATTCCTTTGCAGTTAGTACATAGTTAGTAGGAACCTCCTGCCCAAGAAAACCCCACTAGACCGTGATGGACCCTGGGAGTAGGGTGCTTAAATTTTGGATCTATCATGACTGAGGTATCAGAGTCCTTTCTACAATGCGCAGATTGTCAATAGTTCAGATGTCATTCAGGACTATTTCACTTGTCATCTTGTTGACTTGTTTATTTGTTTATGGGTAATTAAAAGGTGTAAAAAAAAAGCAAATCAGACAGAGGACTAAGGAGAAGAGAATCAGAGTGTAAAGATCAAGAGTAGTAGTTGATTCATGTAAACATGTAGATGATTCATGCGTTTTAGTGAAATGATAGTCTTAAGCAGATGGTATGGGGTATAATATCTTTAAATACTGACCCAGTTGCACACACATGGTAAGAGATGTTTAAATATTAACAATGGAAAGCGAATACGTTTGAAATTTTTTATGATTATGAAGCATAATTTCATGTATAGGGGAGTTCTAATTCAGAAAAATTACTGGGAGCCTCTGAAATATCCATACTTTAGTAAAGAAACGTATTAGGTCATTCAGCTGATGCCCTTGTCCAAGGCATATTTAGAAGTGATTAGCATTTGGTACAATTTTACACTTTAAGATTTTAAACTATTCTTACAACTTGGCTTTTGCTGATACAATGTAAGCACCTTGCTGAAGAGCAGTGATGGATTGCATTTCTATATGGCAAGCCAAAAATATATTTCCAGATATCTAAAATTGAATTATAAACATGGCAAACTAAGTAAATTTAAAAATATTTCAAATTACATATGAAAAACCACCTGACCGACTCTACTAGAATTTTCACTGGAGAAGTTAGCCAAACAACATTTGCGAGCTAGCTGGATATTTTATAATATTTTTTGCTTTAAATTACAAAAACTTCTAGTTGTCTGTATTTTTTTTTAGGTTATTGGGTTAATTTCATAACTGCATCAGTGTGTCTTTTCCTGACAAACTTCTTTTTGTTTTATTGTGAAATGTCTAGCAGACATAGCAAACTTTAAGCACGGCAAGCATTACAAAACCTGTGAAATCCAGATAATAGAGCTCAACTTCAGTGCCAACTGAGCGACGTGGAAGGCCAAAATAACTATAGAATACACGCTGAACGTGCGTAATTCAGTTGCAGTCTGCAAATCAACAACAGTCATTTACGCCATTGTCTCTCTGCGTACATGCAGTTCATTACTAAACAAAGTTACTCAGTGACAGTTATTAAGAACAATTACTTCTTTTTTTCAGGAAGAGCTGTAGAAAAGGAGGTTGATGGGTGGGTTAAAGCAAATGAATAGGTAATCGTTTATTCTACATATTAAAAAAAAAAAATTTTATTCTGAATTTATAAAAAACAGAGCCGAATTCCCCCTTTTTTAAAGGGGAAGAATTCAATTTCAAATTACCCCTTAGTAAAAGTGTTAACTGTGATTATGTCATTTATATTTTGTATTGTATAAATATAATATAATTTCTCTAAGTACTTGAATCCTGAAAATTACAGGTAATTCTGTATAAGTTTAATGATTCAAATGATTTATCAATCATTTTAGGAGGATTGGAAGTTGAATGGAATGGTGAAGAAAAGGGAAATTCTCAATACTTAGTTTAGCTTTTTGAGTAAGAAATATACAAGAGCCAGAAGAAATTGGCACTACCGACATTTAGCAAGTCCCTTGTTAAGTTTTGAGCTGAAACAAAGTGCTGATCTTTTCTTCATAATTGAAAATTATTAATAGTGGCAGCACAAACATGATCAGAATCATTCATATTTTTAATGACATTTTAAAAGGCTCGGAACTGGGACAGTCACATTTCTTTTTGTGAAATTTTCACCCAAAAACTAAAATTGTTATTCACACCAATTTGTTCTCATACAAACAGCAGAGATGCATTTGATTTGACAAAACAGCATGACACACACGGGGGGAAAGTTTACGCTGTGATTTTCCCAGTCTGCTTGAGGCTGAAACCTCCCCCTGTGAAGCGTGGGCCGTCCATCCGCTGAGGCTGAATCACAGACTGTCCCACCTGGGCCAGGCTTCTCTCTTTCTCCCTGTGGAAGGGAGAATGTAACAGTGTGAGGGGATTTGCGTGATCTCCGTGTCTTCCAACAGCATTCGGGGCAGCTGGTGCCCACCGAGTGCTCTTACAACTGCTCCCCACAGGAAGGAGTTACATCATCGTCAAATGCGTAAGGCTTCACACACACGACCCCTTTCTTTTTTCCTTCCTGTTTGCATATTGCTTAATATTTGTTTGTCTTTAATGTAAGTAGGTAATTAACACATCAGGCATAAAAAAATAAAATAAATAAATACTTTGTTCATGACAACAAATACAGCAAAATTAATGTTATGCATAAATCCCAGAATATGCTGACTCTTGGATCTCCATCCAGACATCTGTGAAACCGGCTTTGATCAATCTCCATTTATGTGACTTATGACATCACTGTCAGCTCCAGCTAATGCCTTCTGACAAACTGGGAATCAGGCAGTAATTACATTTTCAAGGCTCTACAAGGCATCAGCTCTTTATGAATCCACTCTCTAATCAAGCTGAAAGTTTTGCATGTTGTTTATGGATGCATAGTAGGTATAAAAGCATGAAAAATTCCCCTGCAGTCCATATAAGGAGGCTCACCCCAAAGCTATGCAGCATGAAAACTTTGTTCCTATCTAGCTTTGCTTTTGGAGAGTCATATATATATATATATATATATAGGCAATGTCCTCTGGATATTTAACACTGTCCCCTAGAATAAAAGAAAACTCAAACTTCCAGGAATTAGGTTTAAACAGGATGGTACCTGTGTGTTTATTATTTACAGTGCTTCAAAAAAAAAAAAAAAAAGCCTAACTCCTTCATGGAGCGCTAACTATACAAGTATCCCTAACTAACTAGCCAGGCAGCTAAGCTGCTTACCAGCTCAAAACACCATGACTCAAAGTCCTTGTTTGCTCTCACTACTACTCTCCATTCCAAATCTACTCTCCTTAACCAACTGCTTGAGCCAGCCCTTTTTTCAAAGGCTGCCAATTAGTTTAATTGACGGCAGCTGTTGAATCAATTACCCAATTAATTACTTTATCTAAAATGACTGCCCGTCCATCCCACGCCTCCTGGGGATTGTAGTCCTACTACACCAGGCCAATAGGACTACATTACTTTATAATTGGTAGAGGCTGCACAAAGTCTGTGGCCCAAAGTACCGTCCCTCGACCACAGTGTCCCACACTTCATCACACAATATATAAATAGAACCATATGATTTGCTATCCTGGATCAAAACAGGATTCTCTTTTTTGAAGAAATTACTAAACATTCTAGTAAGAAACATAGCCTTTAGTATTCAGTCTATGAGTAGGATCTTGAACAGAATTATTTTATTTTGCAGAAATTAAAACAGGATCTCTGACCTAACAGGATATTAGCTAGGATTAGCTAGGACTTCTTTTGAACAAACATTACCAGTGTGAATAAATTCTATTTGGCCACTTTTATCTTTAGAACTAAAGAAATGTTTTTATACATTTTATTTTTTGAGTATATTTCCTGTTGCTTGCCAGTCTGACCATCTACAAGGTGCACCATATTTAACAACTAAACAACTAAATTTAAAATTGTGCTCATACAACTGCTGTCATGAAGCCCCTGGAGGGCTCAATCAAACACACTGGGGATCCAACACAATAACAGACATGAGTTGCCCTAACAGAACACACAAAAAGCCGTCTTAGTTCTGAAACAGGTGCACAACGAACCCCTACCTCACAATTCGATACAGACATTTTGAAATTCCGTTGCTGTGCAGATGACACACATATGTGTGTTTCAATGGAACCCCACAAAACAGTGCCAGTAGAGAAACTTAATTTGTCTGCCACTCAGTTCCAAAATAACGAAGATTACGCTGCTTAGTCTCAGATCATGTTCCTCAGACAGTAATGCAACAAGCTGAAAAGGTTCAACTTTAATTTGGACTAATTAGTAAAAATCCCCAATCCTGAGCTTAGAGAGCATGCTGTATTAATTGACCCAGATATCTCCCTGGGTCTCGATATACAAAGCATAAATAGAGCAGCCTCAAAAATATTACTTTGCACTTTATCCTTCCAAGATGAAGAAATTTCTGTTCATGTTTTGCTCTCTATAAGAGAAAAAAAAATCTATTATCTTTATCCTTTAATAAAACTTAGCTTCTTATGGTCCCCAAGCCTAAAGTCCTTATATATGATATATTTCAGGTATTATAGCTAATCTTAAATGTTCTTTTTCAGAAAATGATTTAATTGATGTTATGCCTTGTTGATGTTATGTACAAAAACGGGTGTGTCCACGTTGTGCTTTTTGGCGAGTTGTGGAGATGAACTCCGCTTTGCTGTTACCCAAATGCTTCATCGCGGTGTCTCCATACTTCATATCCAGACTGCTAGGCATGACAAATTAAAACTGTTTAACGGCTGAACACGCAGTAATGTTTAACTCGGTTTGTGGACATAAAAGGGCCTTGGGGGTTTGGCCTTACAAGAAGTCAGCAATCTCAAACTGCTTAAAACTATTTAATCATTGATGGCCCTGGTACTATGTTGTACGCTAGGTCACTGCGAAGCGTAGCACTATATCAAAGAAAATTTTATGGTATGATTGATTCAATTCTATTTTATTAGATCTCAAAAACCCTGAGCTTGGTTTTAAAGTATTTCTGCTTTTCGGTTATTTATTACAAGGATATGCAGCTTCTAAGCAACTACCAGATGATCGGAATTATCTGCGATGTAATTGAAGGTCATATTAAACCTTCAAAAATGGTGAACCATATAATTCCAGCAGTAAACATTGTAAAATTGGGCTCTGGACCAAGGTCTGTACCATGTTTTATATATATCACACAACAGCAATTACATTAATCGATACTTTGTTTTAAGGGGGGGGGTGGGTGGTTGGGGGTGAGGGTACTCATTTTTGTAACACATAAATAAAAATATAGAGGGGTATTTTCAGTTTGAAGGAAGACATCGAAGTCAAACAAATAAAAATACCTCACTACACAAAACAAAAAGTTCCCTGTACTGTGACAAAGTTTTTAATTGTTTTAAATTGTTTATCAAATGGTTGGAATGTGCTTTGAATTAATACACAATATTGACCACTATTTGTATGCAAAATAGATGGGGGCATCCACTTAGTTAAAAATGTTTATTATCAACTTAACAGAATTGAAAAAGTGGACAGTGAATGTTGATGCTATAACACAGTGAGCTGTGAAAATATAATTTGCATTCGAAGCCAAACTTCAACAAAATCAACAGAAGCACCATTCACTTTCAGCAGAATAGAGATGCTTAAATGATTCAGACAAAAATCCAACAGTTTCACAACAGGCTAAGGACTGCAATGTTGCTCTTGTGTAAGCAATGATATTAACATTTTCACACTAATGGTGAAAACATGTTATTAAATAATAAATAATAAATAAAAAAAACATGAAATGCTTCCCCTGTATAGGCAGTGTGTGTGAGAGTGATATTCAGTACTATGTCAGTCTCAACAGTTTTTCCCTTTGGGAGCACAAAATGTTTTTTCTCTCATTAAATGACCTCTATAAGCACAATACTACCAACATTAAAGCAGCACATTAGAACATAATAGGAGTCACCACACGGAAAAAGGAAAATAAATGTCAAACGTGATTGTGGTTCTTTTTATGTGTCTTGAAGTTTAGGAATCCAATTAAAAACATATCCGCAGTTGTAATAGAAACCTTTGTATATGTCCATATATCACAGACTGCAAAGGATTGGTTTTCTGTTTCAGTTTTCTTTACAGCACAAGGAACTTCTGTTCTTCATTAATGCAGCATTAATATGAATTTCTACATATATCCTTTAAACAGCCACTGTTCACTGATAACTATCTATCCAAGCCTTGAATTATTTATAAAGCCTTTTAAAATTCATTAAAGTCATTTAGCCTTATCTAAAACCTGTCATTATCGATTGACTGTACTGTTGCTGAGCTTTAAATCTCCAAAGATTTTATGCCGAGTGATTAAGAATGTAGCAAGTTTGGCCTGCAACTAACATATGCTAATATCAACCATGAAACTAGCAGACCAAGCAGAATTTCACTCTAGGTCTCTGCAGGCCTTTTTACAGATTTCCCAAGAAAATTATTATATTGTGCATTCTGTGATACTCTTAAATTATATTTTATCTATACAAAAATTACAGGGAAATGTACATTTTTGGATGAATGTATAATTTATAGTAATCAACATACAAACAACTAAACTCTATGTTTTATTGTAACTTATATATTTTATAATACTATTCAGTAGTAGGCCATAATTAAAATAGTGGTTGACAAAGTACCTAACAAGTAAATCAGGAGGTGCTGCAGCTTAATGTGAACGGGAAAGAGCAGATGTAATGGAGTAGGGTCTTGGCTGGGTTATTAATACTGAAGCAGTGCGAAGACTAGCGCTAAATAATGGAACGTATATCATAACTGCGGCTCCCTGAAATCGAAACATTAACCATCAAGGGTGATTTTCCACAGAATCCCGAGCAGCCATGCCAAACTATGTGAGAGCGCCACAAGGTAACCTTTGACCTACCATGTGCAAAAAGCCAACAAGCTCTGTAGACTCTGTAGTCTGTGCCTGCAACTCAATTACTCGCTTTGCAGAAATGATTGCCAACAAAAAGGCTCTCTTTAAAGATCAAAGTTTCAGCTCTGCTGAACCCATGTGCTCAAAGGGGAGCATTGCTGAAGCCTGATGCATTAAATGTATCATACACTGGTGAACAAAGTTCCTCCACAGTTGTTCCCCAGCTATGCCCCTGCCATGGTAAGTGGAGATAACTGCTAAGTACACCTTCCGTGTGGAAGGTGTCTTACCCTAATCTAGCAGGTCCTGTACAAACTGTGGTATCACTGCCAAGTGGTGGGAACGTCATCCTGAACACGCCCAACTTTCTGGAACACGCCCAACTTGCTGGAACACGGGAACACTTGCTGGAACACGCCCAACTTGTAGCCGAAGCACGCTGCCAGAAGCCACGCCCTCGAGCCCTAGTGTTCCTCAAGGGCGTGGCTTCAAGGGCGTGACCTGTGACCTAGGGAAGTCCAGGCGGACAGCAGGCTGTGGGAAAATGCTCACCCCAAGGACCTCGTGGCGTACCTGAGTGTGGTTAGCCTGATTGAAACTACACTCAGTCGCCAGTAACTAAAAGACATTAACAAGTGCCAGCAGTGGCTGACAGGGGGATCGGATTGGAAAGGTGGTGTCTCCAGGTGCATTTGTGAAATGGAGAGGGTTACTAGAACTGGTAATACACACCACTTGCCTGATTTTCTAAATAATTATAAAATAATGAAGGGGAACTGGAGGACCATTGGGTGCGCTTTTGCTTGACAAATTAGGAAGATTAGCATATGCTTTATCGTGCTTTACCCACAAATACGGCTCCTCGTTAAACGCTTTTCTTCTTTAACGTGACCCTGTGGAACAAGCACAATCATGCCTCTTTTGTGCCGGACGTTATGACAGGATCAACAATAGCGAGATTTAAACTCTCATGCAAACCCTGCCACTGCTACATTATTTGAACAGGATGCACCTCCACTTCCTAAAATATTTTTATAATGTGGCTCCCGTAGTGCTCCCCAAAATAATACGAATGAAACAAAGCATTGACTGTTCTACATCCTCTTTTACAAGTTTGGGAAAAGGTACTGCATTAATCCTAGACAGACAGCAGTAAAAGCTTCGCCCTGAATGACACTGTCAGTATCTTTCATTAAAAACAGTTACTTCCTTCTTTCTGAACAACTGCACTCTTTGATTAAGCACTTAACAAGCCCCGTCTCATTGTGTGACAGTGATTCATAGACGACAGTGTCAATCCCAGACGCCTGAAACATTTCCAATGGAATCACCACGGGAGGTCTTGCAAACGCCAGAGGAAAGAGAAAACTCGCATTACTTTCACCAGATGGTAATGACTCAACAGTGCTCTCCAATCTGTGGTCATTTTCAGAGGTGAATCTATACCATAACTTCACTTATTTCACAACACATGCTCTTCCTATCTCGGTTTCTCCCATTTTTGAGGGATTGATACGGTCGGTATCCCATAAACCATACAACGGTTAAGGACATGGCCATAGCAATACACAGTGTTAGTGTTACTTGGTCGTACGATGCGAGCTGTTGCTATGCAGCTTTTTCACGTCCGAGGGTGCAAAGGGAGACTGAAAAGATCTCCTTGGCCTTACATTTGCGGATTGGCTTAAGTGGGTAGCGGCTACAGTGTTTCCATTTTTATGCCTGCAGAAGTAAGAACAGTTAACATGCCTTAAAAATGAAGGCCAATACATCGGGCAGCTGTCTCTTTGAGCTATATACATACATACACGCGCACATATACACACAGAGCCTCCTACACAACTCCCATGATGATTGTTGGGTTTTGTTCTGCCAAATAACGGTGGTGTGCCTGTTATGTCATCTAATGTATAAATTTAATTAACACGATTTGGTGGACAGAAATCCCCGGGGGGGATATTTTACTTGGACAGAGAGGCGGGAATTCATTACTTTTAAGGGGATCTTGTCCGATTGTCTCTAAAAGCACCATGCAGTAGGGCACGCATTCATGTTTAATCTTCCATGCAATGATTTTATTAAATCATAGCCAAACAACTGTGAAAGAGTGATAGAAAGGTTTCTAGTTTTTGGCTCATTGATTTTTGTTCCACAAAAGTTGCCTTTTTGATCCCTTGGAAATCATTTTCAGCATGTCAAAATCTCTCACTTATGTCTACGCACTGAAGATATTAAAGGTCAACTGACAATTTTTTTAGGCTCCCTGTATACACTCCATTCAGGAGTGGGCAAAGCCCTCTAAAGATCGTGATTCTGTATGAATTACAATAATCTTACCTGGACTGCTGCTCTTTGCGTTTCTGAGTTAGGTACTTCTTCTTGACATTTTGCAGTTCGTGCGCCAACCTCTCGATCTCGTATTTGTACTCCTGTGTTTGCGACTCAAACATGTTCAGCTCTGATGACAAGGCCTAAAAACATACCAGTCAAAATGATTAAAATATGATTAATGGATGTGCATCTAAAGAGAAAATATTCCTGTTCTCTTTACATCGTATAATCTGTATCAGAATCCACAAAACTTCATATGGAGAAAAAAACCCCGCAATACATGAGGTTTCAGCCTAATAGCTTTTAATAACCACTCTTTTTAACGTATCTACTTGCAAGTAACAGTAAAGCTTCATAAGAAATAAAATACATTGTTACAGTTTCATGGCTGAAAATGGATTGCACAGAACTAGAAAAGGCCTGCATTTATACATACATACAATAAGAAGAAATAAGATTTTGACGACAAAATAAAACTTTAAAACCAGAATTAGGTAGAAGAAGATCTCAGAAAATGTGATTCTCTTTGGGCTTTCTTAACTCTGTTTTACCTCATTAAGGCCTAGATGCAACAAGGGAAAAAATATAGTATACAGCAGGTGAAATAAATATTGAACACGTCACCATTTTTCTCAGTAAATATATTTCCAAAGGTGCTATTGACATGAAATTTTC
>JAOVYW010005845.1:0-11943 GCA_025775045.1 Hiodon tergisus
ATGCACAAGCAAATGCACATGACAACAATGGAGTACAATCCAGGTTCTGCTAGTTACCAGAGATATTGTTTACTAATGTCTGTTCCTACGATGATGATGATGATGATGATGATGATGACAATCATCTCTCCAAGATGGAGAGTCATTGGCTACATATTGAATTAATCGTCATTATAAAATAATAAGTTATGTCCTTTCATATACTGATTCCTACAAACATTATAGTCTTTATATCTATTTTCTCCCGTATGAGGACTGGCAGGGATAAGCTTGGCAGTTGTGGTTCAGTTTAGCAGACAATCGACTCCAGATTAGCTTATATAAAAAATTAAAAGATTAAAATATATATTTTGAATATATTTATAGAAAATTGAATATATATATATATATATATATAGAATAGTAACCCCCTTAAGAGGAACTCGTTATTACGTCACTGTAGTGAAACCTTAATCCATTTACAGTCAGCTGGGTTTACAGAATACAGTGAGGGGAAAAAGTATTTGATCCCCTGCTGATTTTGTACGTTTACCCACTGACAAAGAAATGATCAGTGTATAATTTTAAAGGTAGGTTTATTTCAACAGCGAGAGACAGAATAACAACAAAAAAATCCAGAAAAACGCATGTCAAAAATGTTATACATTGATTTGCATTTAAATGAGTGAAATAAGTATTCGACCCCTCTGCAAAACATGACTTGGTACTTGGTGGCAAAACCCTTGTTGGCAATCACAGAGGTCAGACGTTTCTTGTAGTTGGCCACCAGGTTTGCACACATCTCAGGAGGGATTTTGTCCCACTCCTCTTTGCAGATCTTCTCCAAGTCATTAAGGTTTCGAGGCTGACATTTGGCAACTTGAACCTTCAGCCCCCTCCACAGATTTTCTATCGGATTCAATCAATCAATCAATCAATCAATTTTATTTTTATACAGCGCTTTTCACATGTTGCCATGTCACAAAGACGCTTTACATACAGAAAGATACAGTATGTATCTGTAGGGATTAAGGTCTGGAGACTGGCTAGGCCACTCCAGGACCTTAATGTGCTTCTTCTTGAGCCACTCCTTTGTTGCCTTGGCCGTGTGTTTTGGGTCATTGTCATGCTGGAATACCCATCCATGACCCATTTTCAATGCCCTGGCTGAGGGAAGGAGGTCCATCGTCCCTTTGATGCGGTGAAGTTGTACTGACCCCCTAGCAGAAAAACACCCCCAAAGCATAATGTTTCCACCTCCATGTTTGATGGTGGGGATGGTGTTCTTGGGGTCATAGGTAGCATTCCTGCGAGTTGAGTTGATGCCAAAGAGCTCGATTTTGGTCTCATTTGACCACAACACTTTCACCCAGTTCTCCTCTGAATCATTGAGATGTTCATTGGCAAACTTCAGACGGGCCTGTACATCTTTCTTGGGCAGGGGGACCTTGCAGGCGCTGCAGGATTTCAGTCCTTCACGGCGTAGTGTGTTACCAATTGTTTTCTTGTTGACTATGGTCCCAGCTGCCTTGAGATCATTCACAAGATCCTCCCGTGTAGTTCTGAGCTGATTCCTCACCGTTCTCATGATCATTGCAACTCCACGAGGTGAGATCTTACATGGAGCCCCAGACCAAGGGAGATTGACAGTTGTTTTGTGTTTCTTCCATTTGCGAATAATCGCACCAACTGTTGTCACCTTCTCACCAAGCTGCTTGGCGATGGTCTTGTAGCCCATTCCAGCCTTGTGTAGGTCTACAATCTTGTCCCTGACATCCCTGGACAGCTCTTTGGTGTTGGCCGTGGTGGAGAGTTTGGAATCTGATTGATTGATTGATTGATTGCACTTCCTAATCTCAGCTCGTTACCTGTATAAAAGACACCTGGGAGCCAGAAATCTTTCTGATTGAGATGCAAATCAATTTATAACATTTTTGACTTTTTTCTGGAGTTTTTTATTGTTATTCTGTCTCTCACTGTTCAAATAAACCTACCATTAAAATTATACACTGATCATTTCTTTGTCAGTGGGTAAACGTACAAAATCAGGAGTGGATCAAATACTTTTTTCCCTCACCGTATGTCCCCTGTTTTGTTGGACTGTAGCACAATACAACACAATTTGGGGAAGGGAGTGACTTTAGTCCCTTTTATTAGTTTTTTTAGTCTATATTATAGAAAACCCTGCGATTTCACTAAAGTTTGGTGTAAGTGCACTTGGGAGAAACGTGAGTTCTGCTATCAAGTTTGATGTCTTTTATTTTATTGGATGCAACAAAGGTATGTGTATTCCTATTGGAAGTTGAGGGAACGATGGGGTGGAGTGGTAGAAGGGGAATTTTGTTTCTGGGTAAAAAGTTACCTGCTGTTTTATGTTAAGGGACGGTTTAGTTCTGTTCTCCTTGGCAGAGGGATGTAGTGGATTGAATACGCATGTTAAGTGTTTGCAGACGGACTGGGATGAGCTGCGTTAGCTATCACTGAAGGCATTTGTTTGTTGATCGTGTTTCACCCTTTGTTGCTCTTTATGGGTCAAGGGGAGAATCAAGAATCGACACCAGGTAGCCCTGTTTGAGCCTCCGGAAGCAAGGACAGGTCCTCTGGCCGCATTGGAGAGTGCCGCGAACCCTGAAGGGCGCACCTAATCACTGGGAGGTTAGGTGTTCCTCCGGCAACGAAGGAGGGACTGTAATTTACGGAGGATTGCGGACAGGGTAACAAGGGATTGTGAGCAGGTAATTGATCAAGAGAGAGAGAAACCGAGTTCAGGTATATTTGCATTGTTTGGTTTAGCTCATTCGAGGAAAGCGGCCAGTTTATGTTTCTGAGGCCCCACGCACTCAAGCAACGATGCAGGCCTGGATCGGGGTGAGAATAAGGTTTGCGTGTGTGGGGGCACACTTTGAGTTTAATACAGTCTATTTTGTATATTTGAAGGGTACTGTTATACATTTTCCTAAGAAAAAGCTAACAATAGTTGATATATATATATTCATATATATATTCATTGGGTATATACCGTGTTAATCTGTGTTTATTTTGTGAAGTGTACATGTTGAAGTGCAATTAGTCTATCCTGCTGGGCGTATAGTGTGTAACACCAGAGGGAAGGTTGAAACATATTTTAAATTAATTGACGGCACACTGTCCAGTAATAGTAAAAAGTATTTTTATTTTTTGTAATAGTAAGAGATATTTTTGTTCTTTCTTTTCTTTTTTTCCCTCTTACTGCCAGTCATTGTTTACACTGTTGGTGAGCAACTGTTTATTAATCCATTGATTACTTCTTTATTACTGATACCTCTCCCTAATGTTTCTGTAAATAAATCCCTTTTGGGGTTTTTTTTGTTTGTTTGTTTCTAACGTTGTTTGTAATGTTTTCCGGGTAAGATTCTAAGTAGGGGTATAGTCGTGAGACATCAAGTAGTTGAACCCAGTGTCCCCCCTAAACAGCTTAGGTCAGGTACACCTAAGAGGGCAGGGGGTGCTACAGAATTTTAAATGCTATTTGGCTACCTCTTATCTTATCAATCAGGCTATCCCAATTCTGCTGAAATTCTGAGTTTACCTCAACTGAAAAGTTTCACTCTGCAAAAGGGGGGTATAAAAAAGTAAGATTTTAAAATAGTTTTTAAATGCATTTTAAAATCACAATTAAATCACTCTTTTGGGTCCATCTTCTTTCAAATAAAAGAGATGGCACCCGATCGCCCCAGAAAAATACAATGAAATTAACATACTTGCAAATGTGCATGTTTCACTACACCAAAAAAAAACCCCAAAAACCATCTACTAATATGACAACATTGGGCAATTGGGGCAGAAATTATTCATTAACACATGCTGAACCAGCACCACTATACACATTTCTCACATGAGTGTCTGACATAAGAGCATTGTAAGATGCTGCTTTCCTCACTAAGCCTCTTCCTCAGGGGCATCTTTAATAATTGGTGAAAAAAGAAGAGAACACAGGCAGAGAGGGAAATATCACATAGGTCGATACCAGCTCCTCACACCCCACGCCCTCTTTGGACCCTGCAATGGAAAGCTCTTTGGTCACGTCTCTCATCCCTCCAAGCCTGTATTATGCCGTGCTCTACATCTCCATGTTTCTCCTTCTACGCTCTCTTCTTGCTCTCTCTCCTGCTCACTCGATTGCTCCCTCCTATTTCATTTTTATACTGCGTCTGATTTTGCAGAGCTCAGCAGTCCTCTCCACGGGCACTTGAGAAAAAAAAGAAGAGAGTGGGTGGGGGCAGGGCAGGACTGCACCACTAAAAGCTCCCCCTCCCCAATTAGAAATGAGAACCTTTATTATAGAACTGCGGCTTAGCCAATGAGGTGACAGTACCGGGAAATACAGCAGTAGAACAGCAGAGAGGCTAATAGGAAAGAAAAACTGCAGTGTGTATATGTGCATTTATTTTTTCCTACTGGTCTGATTTTACACTTAATGGCTAAGGTTTGTGCTTGTGCTTTGCGAGTACGCATCCAGCAGTGCTGAAAGAGCAGGGGGTGCTCCTGGAGCTTTGCAGGGGACCAGGTTTATCTTTTAGAGTGATAATAAGAGAAAGTGACACTGAGGAACCTTGATGTGCAAATTGACTCTTTTTCTTTAACAATATTTCTTTAGCAAGTATCCCAGGAAGCACTGCTGAAGTTTCTTTGAGGGCAATCAACGCTCAAGGTAAGGAACAGTTTCTCATTTAAAGCTAGGCTCAGTTTTGGTCTTTGAAATTTCTTTGAAGTGTATTCCAAAATCTCCTTTTTCCTAAAGCATAGCGGGTGTGAAAGGGGTTCATCTTTCAAGCTGAAGGCTTTTTAAACCTTTTTTTTCTTGAGTTTTCAGCTCACTCTTCCCTAAATTGAATATTAAATTATGGAAACTATGCAGGAGTAGGTGGAGCCTGAAAGAAGCACCTGGGGAAGTTCAGGGCTGTCATGTGGTGCTGTATCCCTTCCCTGAGGAAGCTATAGCATCATTAAACAGCTCCTGTTTGGTGCTGAAGTTTATTTCTTTCTTGTGTGACTACAAAACAGCAGCGCCCCACTTTACCACCTGAAGGTCACCCCTGTGAATGAAATATGTGTTGTGGTCATTTAAGTGTTGGTGGCTTTATTAAATCCTTTATTGTGAGAGGTTGGGTGTGAAACTTGACTTCAAGATTTCCCAATTAAATACATGAAAAACATAATTTGACACATTTCTTTGTCCATATTTATAAAGGTTTTTCTATAAATACATAATGTAATTTAGTGTATTTGATGAAATAAGAACTAGGAAATGTTATCATCCATTAATTTTTGTTTCTGTTGATGTTTTAAGATGTGTGCTTTTGCTTGTTGCTTTAAACTCAAAAGTGAATCCATGTTTTGACCAAACAATACATAAATATAAAGATAAATTATTTAACTTCACTGTATCAGATAGACAGAAAGCGAGTCCACTCTAGCACAGTTTCTGTTGAGGTTGGTATATCCACAAAGGTAGGTTTTGAGCATAGTTTGTTGTGGAGCGATGTCTTAAGCTTAATTTGATGTCCATAGTGAGAAATATAACAAGAAAATAATATTTTTAAATAATAATTTAGTCACACTTTAAATATTTTATAAAGCCACTGCTGCCCCTCTACCTCACACATTTTATGTAATAGTGAAAATACCATGCTTCATTGTTAATGTCGATTTTTCTTGGTAGCACTTAATGTATCTAGTTTTGTGCCTTCGTGTGGTTCTTTTTTAAAGACTCCCCTTTTCTTTGGCATAATCCACCAAACTGGCACAATGGTGAGATGACCGCTGACGTTGAGATTGTGCTGAATGGAGAATCCTGTTTCTATGGTTCCTAAATTTAGCTAAAAGGAAATTATGGTGTGTGTTCAATTCCATGAAAGATGCCAATGAAGCAATTGCTTTTAGCAAAGAGTAACACAAGTATAACATCAGAACTTTCAGCCTTACTGAAAAAGATGATAAAGCAATATTTCAGAAATGAAGTTGCATGCAAGCTATTTGTGTTATTCAAGCTAAAAGTAAGTTTGATGAACATTTTTCCATAATACTGAAGACCCCTCATAACG
Organism: Hiodon tergisus; assembly: GCA_025775045.1. Taxonomy (NCBI): domain Eukaryota; kingdom Metazoa; phylum Chordata; class Actinopteri; order Hiodontiformes; family Hiodontidae; genus Hiodon; species Hiodon tergisus. The sequence goes on from JAOVYW010005845.1 coordinate 6,063, forward strand.
GCATTAACTGTTTCCTTAGTTGAAAGGAAAGTTCAAAACGATGCTCAGGCCGATAAATCATATAATATGCATTGTATCTAGCAATATAAATGCATAACAATGCTGCCAAGTTTTTAATCTGACTATTGTTGGGAAGATCTTGAAACATTTCAATATAGTCCTCCATTGGAAGAAAATATAATTTAATTAGAAAATAGAAATAATGTGGCAGAGTAGTAGAAACTTTGACTTTAAAGGTCACAGAATCTAGAGGTCAAATTTTATGACACTGTAAATGCCAGTAAATGGAGAGTGGTACGTCAGAGAATGCTTACTCTTCAGTGCTGTTCCAAAGAGGGACCTGTACTGAATAGTTCACATTGCTTGATTTCCGAGAATGTATGGTTGTCATTAAAGGAACTGTGGGGAGGTCTGAAGAACTGTGGTTCAGTTTAAATGCACTCACAGCACTGCATGCAGAATGTCTGATTACGTTTAGTAGGAACCACTTGAATCAGGTAACATCTTTGTCTCTACTTTAAGGCCCCGTGTGTTTACTTTCTCTGGTAGCAGGTGGACTGCATGAAGTACTGTGATCATTGGTAGATACAGGGGGGTTGCTGTTCCTCTTAAAATACAGCTCTATTATACTATGGAAATGGTGTTCTGGTTGCATATGGAAGATTCTTATGTTTGGAAAGATTAAATGTTATTCAACTTTTTAAACGTACGTCCCTGACCATTGTCGCTTACAGCAGGACAAAAAATTAAGGAACTCTTGTTAACATTTAGCAGTGTTGTTGTAAGGCTGGGAAAATAATAACACTGACAAAAGGGCATAACATAAACCATTATAATGGGTTCAAAAACCGGGGTAAGTTTTTATATTTTTTATATTATTAGTAGAACAACTTGTTTTTCATGTTGGCTGACACGGGGTATTTTGTAAGCTTGCTAAGTTTTATTGAAGGCCCGGCAACACAGTGAAGCATGTTGACTGTCATTTTGGCGATAATTTTGGTGATTCCAAATGTCATATGAGAAGAAAATTCTCCTGCGGGTTATGTAACAGATTCTAACAGATAGAGAATGATTTTTGTTTCTAGGACTCTTATTATTTTTTTGAAATTTTGTTTGTACGCATATTCTAATGAATACAGCTGAAAAAATACAAGCTGAAAAGAATACAGCTGAAAAAACTTGCACTTCTTTTTCTAAAGTGTAAGAGAATGTCAGTGGTTGTTTATATTTTTAATTATAACTAAAAAACTATTTTGAAACAACTCTCTTTTAACAAACCATTAAACCATTTTTATCATCATGGCACAAACTTAAATAGAGGCCTTGTTTCTAAAAATGTGATCAAAAACAGCAGGGACTTTAAATACAGTTTTTTTATTATGCTAATTCCTTTCTCTTGGTAGATATTTAGTTTTGCTTTTATGTAGAATACACAGTTCCAGAATTTGCTGGAAGGCTGTGAGTATTATCAGTGCATAAAATGCATACTCGGCGCCCAGTTTCAGTTCACAACCGTGAAGATTATTTTAGTCCCAAGAAGACACCCACACTGCATGCTGTGGCCCAATGTTTATAAGATTGATTGTGACATTGACAATTCTACAGAATTCAGAAGACCTCTGCTCTACTCACCCTCACTGCCATTTGTCATGTTTGCTGCAAAGCTATTGTAAAACATTTTCTTTTCTATGGCACTAATTTATTTGTTTTCTTCTGAACTTACTGTAGACTGCTAGGTTTTATGCAGCATTAATTACTTCACCTTAAGATGCAGTGGGCTACAGTGCCAAAAATATTCTTGCATTGCTGCTATTCCATTTAATAATAATCATTACGAATCCTTCAAAAACCCTGATATTATCAAAATACAAATACTTTCTGGGCTTGCACTCACAGAATGGACTATACTTTCATCTCTGAATATCTGCAATTAATTCAAATGTTTAAAAGATCTGATGTATCAGTGAAAAGGCATGGTTTTAACCAAAACGTAATGAAATATTATTAAAAGTAGTGACAGTGAATATGTCTGAACTGGCCCTCTGTACGGCCCAGCGCTGGTGTGCAGCATTTGGAAGCCAAATGATCAATGCTTGGTCTTGGTTTGCCATTGGGTGAAATCCAAGGTCTTGCTGCTGCAGCAAAATCAGGCCAACCAATTCTTGCCCTGTATGTAGGAGAGGGGGCTTCTACAAACAGGGCAGGAACATCTTAAGCCTCTGCTCACTTTCATTAATATTCTCAGATGTCTCACTCACTCAGTTATAATCACAGATTTAAAGGCTAAACGGTTCCCAAAAAACTTCAAGGCATTCTTTAGGTAAACCCATGAGTAAAATTCCTCAAAGTATGTTTTCAGAAAATGGTATATTCTTAATAGTTCATCTTATTCATTCCTCTACATGACAGATCTTTTGGATTTTGTTTTCTTGTGTTGTTCTTGGAGTGGTAAAATGCAATTAATTAATGTTGTAAATAGTCTAATTAATTCTGCAGCATTCCCTTTTTAATTTCCATTGCACTCCAGTTCAATTCTTATATAAAGAAAGCTAGCTCAATATTGTAGGTTACACAAGAAAAAACAGTGATGGTTGGTCAACATTGAGTCAGAAATTAGCATAGCTTCTCTGGTTCAAAATGATTTGACAAGATATCAGTTTGCTTACAACTCAACTGGTTGTTTCTCATATTTCAGGGCATCCCAATAAAAATCCTACATCTAAATACTGACCCCCTTGTCGCTGTTTTTCTTTTTTTACTGAGAAAAACTTTAGCATTTTCCATGTCCTTTCTATGCTGTCAAACCTGATTTGAAGTATATGGTAGTTCAACCTGTCAAAGGATGTCAGTAAGATGCCTCACAACGCCTTTAGTCATGTGTAGCTATTGATTGAAGGATGTGGTCTTATCCCAACATTTCTGAAGTGCTAACCATTAGAAACTTCAGGGGGTTTGTTTCCCTTGTACCATCTCAGAGTAAGATTTCAGAGATTTAATAGTCTGCTCCTCAATATATATATTTTTTTACCAAGCTAGCAGTTTAATTAGCATCTCAGTATTGTGGCAACCCGGACACGTCACGAAACACATCCACAGCAATCAAGGGGGCACGTCATTGAGGTGATGTACATTCCCTTCCCGGTGATTGTCATTGGTGGTGCGTTTACACACGTAACTTTTGAACCGTATGCCCAATTTTCTAAAATTATTTTTGGATTCCCTGGATCAAGCTGAGTTCAACACACTCAATAACGTAAATTTCAGGTTGTATTGATTTCCGCCATTTTAAATTTTATTGAAACCAGTTTTTTCATTATATCTCATACAATTTTTGGCACAGATGACCTTCAGACCAAGCCTCACAAAAGAGTTTTGATTTTCAAAACTGTTTATCTATTACAGCCAATCAAATTCGGCAGGGAAGTCGCCAAACAGGAAGTTGGGTCATATCTCAGCAACACTTTGAGGAATTGACACCAAACTTTGTACTTCGACTCGGAACCCTCTTATGAGCATGTCCAAAAAATGTCATGTCATGTCACTACTGGGGGACGCCATAGGAAGCGAACTTTGGCTATTAACTGTTGATGCGTTTGCCTTCATAAAGTTATTCCTTTGTCTCGTGATATCTTGTGAGATGCTAAGCCTGACACATGTTCATGTTACCATACTAATTGATCATTAAGTCTACCAATTCATGAATTGGTAGACTTATTGATCAATTAGTATGGTTAGTTTAGTTGTAATCTTGGTAGCATCTCGATAGGTAAGTATTTGATTAGCTTTTTAATAGAGTCTTGCATTACACTCAACCCCAAATAGATTAAGGATACTGCTTAGTATCACATCTGATTAAGGCCAACAACAGACGTAATATTATAAATTCAAATTACTTATAAATTCAGTGGGTATAGAAAGTCACCTCCCCCTTTGAATAAATTGTTCACTTTTTTGTTACAGCCTGAAATGAAAGTGAACAAAAAAATCTAAAAATTCTTAGAAAATTAATTGAAATATAAAACAGAAAAATACCCTACCCTATTACATTTTTTATTTTAATTCACATGGATATTGTAGGTTACTGTGTGTAAATAAAGTCTAATTTTATGTGTTTTCATTTCAAACTGTAAGGCAAAAAAAGGGACCATTTTGAATGGGGGTGGTGACTTTCTATGCCCACTGTATATGTTTCAAATGCATGGATGATAGGATTTGTTGGACTACTAATATTGAGAAACTTTTGTTAGGATTTTAGTCTTGCCATGAGGTGCACATCAGCAGAACTGCAGAACGGTGACTTTCCAATTGAAATTTCCTCAATACTAGCAGTTCAAACAATCACATGATGCATGTATGAATTTGTATGAAATATGTGAATTATACGAATAAAACAATAAAATGGGCTGTGAAGGATATAATACCCAGTGGTATCTGAACATCCACAGCAATGATGAAGAGGCATGCAATATATCACCACTCCAGTGTGCAAAGGCAAGCTCTCCATGTGCGTGTTGTGACTTTGTGGTTTGTGTATATTGTCAAGGGTCTGGTACTGCATCATATAGCAGAGACCTATATTTCAGGGCTTGAGAAACAGACGAGAGCACTCAGATGCTGGAACCCCTGATTATCTCTCTGCAACACTTCTGCAAGTTGAAGTGTATTCCTTAAGGCTGCAGCACAGGATGGAGGGGGGTCCACAATGCAGAATTGGGGCTGAATAGTTTTCCACTAAAGTCGAACAGGGAAAGCACAAACAGCCTTCACTCATTCACAATGCAGATGGTGAGAAAGAGACAGGTGAGAGGTGAGAGAGAGATGGAGTGACAGAAGGAACAGGCTGAAGCGAGCGCTCAGAGTGCTGCAGTGAGCTGCATAATTAATCTGGGAGGGGAGATGGAGGGGGGAGCTGGGGGTGGCGTCAGATGGACTCAGAGCCCAGGCTCAGCCACTATGCAGTGTCAATGAGAGGAGAGAGGGAACCATTGCATCTCTGTTTTTTACATTGACTATTTTAGTGACCAAGATTCATGTGTGGCTGTCTGATGTATTTTAAAACAAACTCTGGACTATGCAGGGGATTGAGATGGCATCTCTCAAATCATACTCCCTTGTGCTTCAGTATTTGCTTTGAAATAGTCCATGGCCTCCATGGTTCATTGTGTGCACGAGGAAGTTGAACTGGAGTAATGAAAACCAGACATTTTAGGAGAATGTCTCCAGGTTACTGCTAGCCCATTTCTTTCCATTAACACATCTTCGCGAAAAGGACCGAAGGGATGTACATGAATGTGTGAGAAGGAGACATCTAACCAGTGGTACTACACTTAAAACAATGCAGATGCAGAAGATGGGCAATGAAAGCAGGAATGCAGCACTCACACTGAACAGGATAAAAGCTTTATTTATGTACTGGTTTGATTGTCACGATTTTTTTTTATTGCTGACCTTGGGCAATTCAAGCTGGACAGCATTTTTGAATTGCACTTATTTTACAAAAAATGGCACTTAGAAAATAAATCTTTTTGAACAGATGTCTGACACAAGACCATACTTATTACCCATTGATGTTTTTAAAGCAAGCTCTCTGTTAAAGTCTTCCAAAAAGCAAGTTTATTTTGTTTGCCACCAGTTTTCTCTTCTTGTTTGGCACATGCTATGAGTCCTTTATCAAGAAATAATTGTATTGTTTTTCATATTAAAAAATGTCCATCTGTCAAGGGGTGTAGAAATTGCAATGAAGATTCTCATTTCCAGCAACACCTTCATGATCTAAGCCAAATATTTTCACAGTCAGTTTCTACTATCAATCAATCAATCAATCAATCAATTTTATTTTTATACAGCGCTTTTCACATGTTGCCATGTCACAAAGACGCTT
>JAOVYW010005847.1:0-13765 GCA_025775045.1 Hiodon tergisus
TGTACTGCGGCTGCCTCCCTCCCTCACACCAGGTACTGTACTGGGGATACCTCCCTTTTACAAATTTATTTTAAATTTATAATTTTCATTTTATTTCCCTAGATATTAGAACCAACTTCTCGTCTTTTTTTGTGTCCAATCCTTCCAAATTTTTGTTATGTTTTTGAAATCAGTTAACTGATTATTTCTAAAAAAACCACATCGCAAACAATGCAAAGCCATAATTTCTCTCCACTGTAGTTGGATACTGCGGTTGTCAGAAGAGTGCACGTCAAGCTTTAATTTGAGTCTGGCATGTCTATGGGGGAGAAAAAACAAAGGGAAGTGGAAGCACAATCTCTGAGATCAGCCTAAGGTAAAGCTTTATCCCATCTTGTCCACTCACCTTGAGTTCTGCCTTTGGGACCTTCCCATTTTTGCCCAGAAATATATTGGAGGCCATTTATTTCTCTTTACAGCTTTATAGTCTTTCAAAAGTATAAGGGTTTCTGATTAAATGTTTGGATTGTTGGACTGCCATTTCTGTTGTGCCTGCAGTGTTGAAAGGTGTTCCTATCATTGACAGTCCCGGAAAGTGTTGGCCAGACTCTGACAGACATTTGCCTCCACTGACACTTGGGAAGGTCTATAACATCAAAACGCCCCACTGCAGTAAAATAGACGTCAATCTTTTGTGTAAGAAGCATTGGTGAGTTAAAAATTGGTGGAAATTCTTGGATCGAAGACACAGGAATAATAACTGAAGAGCCTTGTGATGTGAATAAGGCACATGACAGCTCCAGTCAGTGACTTCTAGGTAAAGAGAACTGTTCAAAGCTCTCAGATCCCAGCTGAGTACAGTTACACTGAGTGGGAGCTGAATATTTAGTTCAGGATTAACCAATTTTAATGCATCACTCTGCTGGGTTGAGCATGGAATGCCTGCCACAGGAAAGCACCAGACGATCTGCCTTCCACGGTTGGAAGCAGAAGCTGCCAAAGCAGAGGGGCGCTGTCCAGTGCTGATCCTGCTGGACCTACATGACGGCTGTCAGCAATGTTTATCAACCTCCTGTATCCACTCTGCTCATTGAGAAAGGAGCATAAAAGGAGCACTTCCCAAAGGGATGTATGCAACAGCAGCTATTGGCTTGATTGAGGCATCTAAAATGACGGTCTTGGAGAGGTACTTGAGTAGGATCTTGAAATTTGGAGAAAAAGTTCTCAAAGGAAATCTCCTCTGCACAGCTCACAACGCCTTCCTTTCTTAAGGCAATGGTGAGTCCCAGTCATTTGTGCCCATAGCCAGTTCTCAGAGCAAGGCTTTGCCTTGAGTAGTGGTGGGTACAAAAAACCCTTGATGATAAAATAAGTTATTCACAGCAGCTAAAACACTCAGTTGAGCATGTAGGCATTAGTAACTTGGAAAGTGAAGGTACCTCCACAATTTTAAGATCCCAGGTCAGCTCTTCCTTACCTCACTGCTATTAGAGTTTCAGCGGACAGTGTGAAGTCTGGCTCAACAAACTCTCACGTTCTCAACAAACTCAACAAACTCTCAGTCAGGACAAACGCTGCTAAGCTTGATGAATCAAGGCGAACTGGCAACTGACAAATATGGAAACCAGGTATAAATACCCTGGAACAAACCAAAAGCAATTGGGGAACAAGTGCAATCATACACAGACATCGCGGAGCAACTCCAATGAACAGACAACAATGGGCTAATTAACATCAATTTACATACACACAAGAATCAAACACTGAGACAGGTGACAACAGATCAGGGTGTGGTGGAAGGACTGACAACAAAAAAAACGAAACCATGTGCTCACACCAAAACAAAAACAAACACAATGGCGCAGCTCAGGCTAAGCACTGACACAACCTGACTAAAATGTCACACTGCGACAGAACATGTAAAGACAATAGTGATAAAAATTATTATCATTATTATTATTATTGAAGGGCCTGCCAAGGCCCTGTTTCAATGTTTGTTTATTTAAAATACGTTCATACTTCCATATTTCACTTGTGTTTTACATAATCGCACATACTTATGTTAATCACATATCAATATATTAATTCATATACCAAGTGATAGATCCATGATATTACTGTAGGATTATTATTACTCACATTGATTCACATGATATGATTCATGCATTACTGATTCTTGCATGTATTTCAATGTAATCAAATGTATCTGTTCACTGCAAAACTGCAATCCCTGAGTATTGTTCATTAAGTGAGCATTACATGTGTTAAACCTGATCAAATTGAAGTTCATGAGGTGTGAAAATTATTTTTTACCTTATTATTTAAATGATTGATATTAAATTAAGGGTAAGTGCACAAAGCACATTCTTTAGATAATTGGTGAAAATCATTGTAAACATACAAGTGGTACAGGTGCCGTGGGTGTCAGCAGCGTGGCCTCGAAGGTCAGGACATTCTGTGGGAGTAGGCATTGTTTAGGTTATGCCATTATCAGTTCCCATAGTCGCGCTCTGTGCACCCAAGCCTTCACATCAAACTACTTCATCAGTTAGTACTGAATTTGTATTTACAAAGGTCATGTAAATCCTTCTGAGATGCTATTTTAGGGGGGGTAAATGGATATAAGGGCAGACTCAGATAGATACTCTACGCTGTATGCTAAATGCTATATTAGTGTGGTGTCTCCGACTACACACTCGTAATAAACTCTGTGGACTTCAATTTGTGACTGATTGCATCTTCCCGACTCCAGAGAAACTTTATTATTAATCAATAAATAAATAAATAAATTAATTAATTGCATTTAAGATTAATTAAAGATTGCGTACCTGAAAATATTGGTGTTTACAATTTCTTTCCATAACTTTGGATAAAAAAGCATAATTTGAATAAGTCTGTGGCTATTAGGGTCATGTTTACTGCCCCCCTTAAAATTTGGTATCACGGCAGCAGATTTCCATGCCATAGGGAACTCTGTAGTCTGGGTTGAAAGAACAGAAACGATATAAGCAGAAGATAATATAAGGGATCTAACTCATCAGACTTTTGGGGTCTGAGGTCCTCCAACACAAAACATTACATATGACTTGCATCGGTGTAACAACAGTCACAGTGTAACATTTTCCATATGTACAAGGAAGGCTCACTTGATTTACTAACGCACCTCCCTTTCCATCAACCAAATGAAAGAGCAAAGATTCTTCTGGTGAGTTGATGTAGAATGGATGTGAGGAAATGTGTACACCAGGGGAATTCATTGCCTCCCAACTGTCAGATATTTCTAAAATGCACATTTTCATCTGCATTATAATACTGCGGAAGTAAAGAGTAGCTCTTTCAGCATATGCACATGGGCTCGTCAATCCACAGTGTGGAAATGAGAATGAATGTTCCATCTATTGAACCCAGATACCTGTGAATTCAGGAAATCTCCTGCGGTTATCTCATAACTCTGCCGGTGTTTTGAGGAAAATCCATGTTTTATAAGGGCTATTATTACAGTCCTGACACACACTTAAACTGATGCTGAACTGAGAACTAGGCACAGTTACAGAAGACACAGAGCAATTTTTTTGCTGCAGCCAATGAACTATTATGCTCTGTACTCTTCCTAGTTGACCGTGACAAAGTCAAAGAGTAATCTTATTTCTTATTTTGTAAGGCATTCAAGATTTTTTTTATAATTGTGTTGATACTCGCCAGTCTACTGCAAGTAGTTTAGTTACATGATTCACAGTACAGCAGGCAGTCTGACATACAGTTGCAAGAAAAAGTTTGTGAACCCTTGATTTCTACATTGATTACTTATAAAATGTGATCTGATCTTCATCTGAGTCACAGTAATAGACAAAGACAATCTGACTAAACTAACAACGCAACAGTTGTACACATTTTTCTTGAAGACATTGAATAACCACTAGCAGTGCAGGCTGGAAAAAGTATGTAAAACTCTGTTAACCACTTCTTCAAAGGCTAATTGGAGTCAGGTGTTTCAATTAAGATTGGAGGTGTTGGTTGCATAGGTTCCCTGCCCTTTAAATATACAGAAAAATCTGTTCTTCTCCAGAAAGATTGGTTAGTGTGATCCATGCCTTGAGCCCAACAACACATGAGATCGGGCACCAATCGTCTTAGCTCATCGTCTGGCATCAGACTTAAGACTGTTGTGTTGTTTGGCCTTGATTCCAAATGAAATCCAAATTAACTTGAATATGTATCCGTTGTTACAGTAAACAAAGGCAAACCATTCATCGTTTTAATTTTTGCCACAGAGAAGAACAAATGTTTTTAATCTCAATTCCTAGCATTGTTTTCTAAGCACGATAACAACTCTGTTACCTACTTATTTTGGCCTCAAAACCTAATTGTTATTCATGCATACTTATATATAAAGGGCAAATATACTTAATCCCTGTAGCAGGTTATTACATACAATGGCTGTTCTTTTAGTTTCTTTGCTTATGCCATGGTCAAACACACAACTGGCTTTATTGACACATTAGAGGATTATTTAATAATGTATTATAAATTGTGCTTGAACACATTAGACAGTTTATGAAGCTATTAAAACAGCACCTGGTACTGTTTTTGCCGTCACTGCCTTTAAATATGGAAATGTGACTCTTTATTCCTTTTATAATGTCACACAAAGGGCACACTGACACGGTCAACCTATTTTTGGGACATTTAGCACAATTCTATGTCACAATTCTAAGGCCAAATGCATGAGACCACAGTAGCCTTCCCCTGTGAAAAACAGATGCTTCTTTGAACGGATGCTTTGCTTTGCCTGTGATAAGCAGTTGGGTTTATCTGTCCTATCAATAAATGAATATTTATTAAATAATAAAGAGTTGGGCCACCCTTTGCCTTCAGAACAGATTAAATCAGCCTTGGAATACTATAGTATAAGTTTTTAACTATTTCTGGTGGGGTATTGGGCCTTAAGATGAGGAAGGTGGAAATCTTCCCTGCACTCTACATTCCTGAACATAATGGTCCAGTGATGTTTAAGAGGACACAGAAGATTTTTGGTGTCATCCCGGGCACCATCCCACCTATATATATATATATATATATATATATATAATTTATTTTATTCTACTGTTAAATTACGAATTCTTTACATAACACCGTGGGTATTTCCATGTCTTGAGCCTGACCAGCTCATGACAATATTCAAAATCATTATGTTGGCCCATCTTCTGCTTTTAATTTGGCTTAATTTAATTAGTATACCTTTGTTATATTCCAGTTTTATTTCTGTTTATCTGTTTGTAAAAACTATGTAAAACTTATAACAATAATAAGTTGGTTTAATAGATACTCAAGCACTTATGAGTCCATAACAGTTTTGGGCATTCAGGCTCCATAAAAATCAACTCTCCTGTAATGTGAGGCCTGAGGCCCTTGGCTGTGCATGCTCACTGACTTATTAAAAATAAAACACAGTTGCCAAACTTCATATGATGTCCATTCCACCACCAACCAACCATTTAACATCATGTAGATGATGAAAATTAGATTGAAATTAGATTAGTGTTATTACCGTTGTTATTCATTTGAAGTGTAATTTCTTTTTCCCCATTGTTATATTTAAATTTGGATTGCTTTTTGATTTTGATCTGACATATATTAAAAATCTTCATGGGCCGTATAACAGTAATGCTAAATAAAACCTTCTTTTTTTCTTGCATGTTTTTTCATTACAGTCAGCCATAACCTTTAATACAACTGACAACACCTCCCTAGTCAAGTTAAAGTACTGCTTTCTGCAGATAAGCATTCAGAATAAAAGCGAAAGGCTAATTTACAGTGTGCAGCTACTGCTGAGGTTAAAATCACAGAATTCTCTTTTCATCCTGGGTGTGTATAGTAGAGTCTCATAGTAACAGGGAGGATGAAGGAGTGGAATTCCTAACAGAAATGTGAATTAAATGAAAATGTTCATGCAGTCACACTGTTGTGTCCCTCTGCCACAGATAAATATTTGAAAGAAATGTACTTCTCAGAGAATGTCTTCTAAAGCATTTACTTTAAAACCATGCTTAAACTAGCACCACGCATTGAAGCACTACACATTTGACCAGAAGCAAAGGGAATAGTGAGAAATTATCATGTTTAACCATGAGAACAAGAGTTACAGTTTGGAACATTCTGAGCATTATTATTCCATTCAGAATATCCTTGCAGCATGCAGCCCGGGTCCATACCCTCAAGTCCTGGGAAAAAGCCCAGAGATGGGTTGATTAACACCTTGAGTGTGATTTCACTAATTGCAAATGCACTCAGGTGCCAACAATTAAAAAGAGACTTTAAAAGTGGCCGCAGGGGTAGCTAAAGGGTAGAAGGTTGACCGACATAACTAGACATTTATGATATGTTTTAAGAACTATTTGCCCTTCATAATGCAAAACATTTTTATAGGCTGCAAAAATTTTTAGGCAAAATCATATAGATCTAAATTCCTTGAACCTTGACCAGGAGACTTAAAGTAAGCAATTCAGCCAAAGTGTATGTAGAAAGTTTTCCAAGTTGCTAGGAACAATCCACATGTCGATCGTCTTATAAAACCGCCTGGCAGTGTACCTAAGAGAATTGATGCAGTTTTAAAAGCAAAGAGTGGTCACGCCAAATATAGATTTTGTATATGTGTGTGTGTTTTTTACATGTGCCTTACACTTTTGCACAGTGCTGTATCACAGAAAGTTTCCAAATGCAATTAACAATTAAATCAAATGCAAATATATTGAGCCTGCTCTTTGAAGCTTTAGATGATTACAAAGTAATATTTAAAAAAAAATGTAATAGATATGGATTTCTAGATCCTAACACATATGGATATGTGGATACAAAAGCCAATACAAATGAATTGAGACAAACTCTGTCTATTTATTGTGACAAGGAATCTGGTCCAGGACTTATTAATTATGGCATCTTGAAAATACACCTCCATGCTGCTTACGCCCCCAACAGCTCCTAATTTCAGACCTATATCAAAATAACTACTATGTATGACGGTATTGAAGTGTCTTAGTGGTCTGAGATAACTTGCTGGAGACCAAGAATGGTGATAGCTGACCCCGTTTGACCCTTAAAAGGTACTCATAAATCTGTCACTGTAGTTCTAGCTTGCTGGCAAAACCCAAACCTTCCGATGCTCACTTCAGTTATGACATCACTGAGAGAGAGCAATAATAAAATGGATAGCTAATAAAAATGCCAGATACAGTAGTTCCTAGTAGGCATATGTGGCAGTACTGTGTTAGTGTGTCAGACTAATACCACCAGATGAATGCACAAACTACCACTGAGATACAAAAGTAGGATAGTAGCTCATTGTATAGCTCACTGTTTCTAAAAGTTCATGTTTTTATAATTTTTTTGTGAAAAGAAGAGAGAGAGACAGAGAGAGAGAGACAGAGAGAGACAGAGAGAGAGAGAGAGAGAGAGAGAAAGAAGGGGGGTGAATGCCCCCGTCTCCTTTTGAATAGGTTTTGCAAAATATAACATTCCATCTCTTTTGGTACATTCAGTTCAATGTGCATCAGGCTTTTGAGAATGTGTTTTACACCTATATTGGGGGGCTCATAACTAAAACCTATTTATCGCCTCTCTAATACACTGAAATGTAGGGCTACATAAGTCTTGAGCAAAAAACTAGGTTTAGCAGCTCCAAAGCAAAAACTTTATTCATAACATATTTTATTTATACAATATAGTATTATATTATATCAACCTTATAGGTCAATAGCCAGTTATATTTTTTACAATTAAAAAAAGTATATATCGGCACATTCAGTTCCTTGCACTTTGCAAATTGACTAAATTTTTGTTCATATGAAAAAGGAAATATTGGTCCTTTATGAGGGAAAGGGGTTATATAAAATACTTTCATACTGCATACAAACCACACAACTCTCAACAGTCTGCTCTTAATAGCAGGCATTTCAATAACAGTTCCAAACTTTTAGGGTATACATCTTAAAAACTAGACCATAACTAGAAGGCCTCATGTAGACTCCTCAACGAGGAGAAGAAGCTGATTCTCTACCCATGGCTGGATGCATCTTTATGTTGCTCTTTAACAGTAAAATGTTTTGTGGCTTTTGGGAGCAATTTAAAAAATAACATAAAGGTTGGGCAATGGGGCAGTACTTGCTCTTGGAAAAATTTACAGCAGGACTGGTACTCCGTTGGTAGAATGCATAATGTAGGGATTACTGGAAAACTCATATAAATATTACTTCATATAAACAACATTAATATAGTCAGATAGTACACCTAAAACCCAAGGGCTAAAATTGCCTTTGGCTAACCTCATCTTTCAACTGAATAAATAAAATAAAATACTTCCATTGAAAAGTCCCTTTAATTTCCTACATGGACACCAGCATATGAAAAGTGTTCCACTTTCCAAATGTAAGATAATTGTACTTCTTACCAATATAACTTCAAACAGTAACCTCAAGGACTTGCTCTATGTGTGTGTGAGTATATATATATATATATACACATACATATACACGCACGCACATAGAGCAAGTCCTAGACGTGGAGGTACCGTTCCTGAAAATCAGAATGCTGAGAAAAAGAAGTTAACAGAATAAAATTTCCCATAATAAATCAGTCATTTGGCGGGTTTAGTGTTTATGTTCCGAGCTGGAAATTTTGTCACCCAATATCATACATTACACACTTCAGCTTCAAAATTACAGTTATATAAAATTGTTATATGAATATATTATTAGAATAAAACATTATCATACATTATATTATATAAAGCATAAAAAATGTTTTCTTACAAATGAATTAAATGAAAAGTAAATTATAAAACATTGTAATCCCACATCCAACATGGCAACTCTGCCATGCCACTGAAGACTCGAATCTCGCAGTGAAGATTCGCAATTCGCCGTTACATTCTTGATACCAGAAACCAAAGGCCACCACCATCATAGGCGGGGTTGATACAACATTGTAGAGACTACCGTAGTTAATCTGCATATGACCGGGGAGGGGCACACAGGGAGGGCTATGGGAGATTTTTACGCTGGCTAACAAGGCTGCGTCGTATAACAGAAGCGATTACTCTGTTGTGAGAATCCACTTCTTCTTTGTGTGAGTGCTAGTTGCTAGCAGTTTAAAATAAAGGACTGCTAACTTAATCTCTTTCTATCTGTTAATATATTAAAATGGAATTAACTTGTATTTCATAATGTATTCAGTATTTGATGCTACTGCATGTCAGGGAACATAGAAAATATTATTCAGTTCAAAATACTGCATAAAATAGTGACTGCAGACACACTGTGACGAAGAAATGTTACCGTGCAAAGTGGGAGAGACTGAGACCAAGCTGCAGCACCAGGAATCTCAGGCATGGCGTCACTCTTCGCACAGTGGTTCTACAGTAGGCTACAGTCAACCTGTCAGGGAAACTAAGAAGTCCTGCTATTGGAAACTGAAACTTTACCGTGTTAGCAAAGAACTGTTCTGTGCCACTATTGAAAACAATGCTTATATACAGGGTTTGAATTATACTGTAGTTTTTAGGGATGTCCCCCCAAAAATGTTCAGTTCTTCTCAATTATCAGAGAAGTCAATGATTACATTTCTGAACATTTACAGGGGAGCTTTTGGGTTGTTATGGTTGTTACTTTGCTATATGTTAATAATTGCGGTTATTATTGTGAATATATCTCACTATGTACAAAGAACAGTTTAACAGTTTTAGAAGATTCAAAGGACCACTCACGTTTTGTGCCAGTAAAAAAAGACAGGATTAAAGTTTGATATCTTCCAGCCCCACAGAAATACATTATTGACATTATGTCACAAGACCAAGAGAAATCAGATGTGGAGGACTCATGTACAATATAGGAATGTTTATCTTACAGATTAATTACACTGAATTTGATTTATGTTGGCAAGACAGAGAGAGAAGCACACTGATGACAAAATACTCTCAGATCCTGGGACAACCAGATCATTTAAGCATCATGTATTACACATTAAAAAGTAAAATAAACACGTTCATCTTTGTACAGTCTTCATAAAACAACATAAATAATAACAGTAAAACCCATTTCCTTTAATCGGATGTTATAAGTATGTATATGTATGTATATTTAAGCTAAGCCAAAAAGATCAATGATACCCTCCCACTGTAATGTGCGCCTCGTTTAAACCACATAAAGCAAGATTACAAATACAATAGCACTTTACAGTAAAAGTGTAGAATTGTATGTGTGTGGTATATTACACTGGAAATCATATGTTATAAGCATTTCAAGACACATCTATGTACAATAGATTTCAGTTATGTGCATAAATATGATCATATTTGAAAAATGGAAAGTGCATTAAAGATAACATGAATTAATATTAATTAATAAGTAGTGGTAGGCACCAATATTTTTTTCAAAACATGGACATGGTACTGAGTGTAAATTGTTATTAATCATAAAAACAAATGTTTCAAAATTCAAACTTCCACACGGCAATGCACCTTAGCTACAGATATAATTTAAGCATGCTAAAATTTTTAACATGATCTACTTTTATTATGTAAAAGCAAATTGACGAGTTTCACAGTTACAGGGATGATACCACATTGGATACCACAACTTCCAAAGAACTGAATGTGAACGGTATCAATAGCGCATTTAAACTGTAAACAGTTTGTCTAACCTTATTCCTGTAGTGTTGCTAAACAACAGTGAAAATATATCGGACCAAAAAACGGTGAAATAATATTGGACAAAAAATGATATAGGTGCCCACAACTAATTTGAAATACATGTTTCTGCTCACACAAATGCATTTAATATTTGGGTTCTCATTTTAATAATGCTTTTATCTAACTGTTACAAAAGCATTAATCATACAATATTTTTATTATTTGTCAATATCATATTGGTCAGGTTATACTTAATAATGTAAATCTTAGAAAAAAAATATTTTGAATACATCATGCATGCAGTTCTGTTGCGTATGAATGTTACAAGGGCATTTATTTACACAACAGCCCTATACAAAAATGTTGTGAGTTTGCACACGTGACAGTGTGTTTGCACAACTGTGCGCAAACCACTAAAATTGTATTTTTAGTAAGACTGCAAGTATAAAAATTTGACAAAGAGGGCGAACAAATGCGTCCTTGGTTAGGAGAAGCAGTCTTTATTAACATCAATGTAGGAGGAAACCAATCCCAACCTGCATCTTAGTTCACATAGTAGAGCCAATAGATCAGATTGAAGAGTGAAAAAGCGGCAGGAAATATGATCCGCGACCATCTATCGATGGCGTTGACGTCTGTCAGGTCGGGGATTTTGATTTTGAGCTGCGATGACCTCCTGCGCAGACGGGGCTTCTTCAGCTGCGCATTTCTGTCCAGGCTCTGTCGACCCGCGTCCCGCGGTGCGCTTGCCTTCCTGTACTGGATCCCTGAGGTGTCAAACACCATGGAGGAGGAGTTTCTGGGGTCCGTCACGCTAGTCGTGACCTCGTTGCCCGCAACTTCGTTATGGATCTCTAGGGTCGTCAGCAAAATGTTTCCCTGGGCATCCACCTGAGGAGAAAGTGACAGAGAGAGTTTTAAACTTACAGATTAGCAGTGCATGGCACAAAATCTGGGGTGCCTACTAGATGACAAAAAGGGTGTGAGGCAGACAGATACATTCTTTTTTCAACCCTTTCATGGGAAATCTCAGTTCTGTTCAAATGTAATATATTTAATTAAAAAATAATATTTATTTTAATTACAGACACACTGACTTCTTTTTGCTTTATTGCTTTATTTTTGTTTCATATTTCATATAAATGTGAGATAACCTGGCAATATAACAGGGTTATAAACTACTTACAATTCTTGTATATATTTGAATCCTATTTATCAATTACAGAGACAAACAAACATGTATTTATCTATGAAATCCAATTATAGATTTCGAAATGACATCAGTGTTTATGAAGAAGCTAATCTGAGGCATCAGATTTTTGACATCAGTCTTGCTGAAATAAATGAGCGCACCTCAAATAAATAACATTCCGAGGCACATTGACATTTTTCGCTTATTTCCCAAAGGTGACGGGTCCTTCCGTTCATTACTTATTCCCCCGTACCACTTAGAAAAATCCATATAGCACTAAATCATCCAGCAATATAAACGAACAGCATTATAATTAAAGCATCTAATCACACGTCGAGGAGTTGATCACTTCTCGGGGTGGCTGTGGCTGTGGATGTGGAGACCAGCAAACTATGCAACATAGCAAAGGACTGGAGCAGACTAATGAGCGATAAGCCAGGCTGCAGCACTGAGACATTACCGTCAGAAGATTGCCTTTATGTTGTTATTAGGAGGTAGACATTGCAGCTTAAGACTGGCGCACTTTGTGAAAACACACACAGGCAGATAAAGGGAGGGACACAGATAGGGTTGCCACCTCATAACCTCAAGAGGAAGAAACGGGCCCAAACTCAACGGAACGTCATGTAACCCTGTGGCAAGAACCTTAGTTACGCAACTTCTTAAAACTGTTTTTACTTAATGGATTTTAAGATGTTTTGACAAATGAAAGCATAATAGGCCATGTCGTTTTATTTTGATTAAAAAAGAGAAGTTCCCTTTTATAATGTTCCCTCTTTAAAATAAATATAAATAAGCTATTAAATGTTTAAAATTCAACAGGGGCTATTTAACATGGCGTAGTTCCAGATGAAGTTTCTATTGACAGGAAGTTATTTTTACAGATTTGAATTAATGCTAAACATTTTTTGTCAGTTTCAAATCAGTCTGCAATGTTGTAGCTCAAGTTGTGTTTCACTGTGTGGTATGTTATTAAAACTAATGTTATTTTTCCAATACATTTTAAATAGTTACACATATATATATATATATGTCCTTGAACGGTTCAAAATCGAGCATCTGTTACTTTTTTTTGCATCCGTTTTTTACCTTGCCATTGTGTTCAAAAATCAGTCAGCTAGATTATATTTTTCTAAGCTACATAAGCTGACAGCGCGACACACCCTCGCAGGTGAATAATTGGCAATGAAACTACTCGTCCCATATTGACAACTCTGAGATGAATCCAGTTGGAAGTTGGCTCTTTCCAGATGCGAAGGATCTAATATCTCGTTATTGAAAAACACAGTTAACACAGCAGTGCCAAATACGGAACAAGTTGCGATTTGAAATTAAACGCAATTTACCAATTTCGAACGATTCCATATTATACGGAACAGGTGGCAACCCTTGCAAAGACTGCAAAAAATGCAAATAAGCAACCGGACAGTGGCCAAGACAGAGAGGTGATAAATGTACACTAGCCACCGTAGAGTGGCCAATAAAGAGAGGTGATAAATGTACACTAGCCACCGTACAGTGGCCAATAAAGAGAGGTTATAAATGTACACTAGCCACCATACAGTGGCCAATAAAGAGGAGATAAATGTACACTAGCCACCGTACAGTGGCCAATAAAGAGGAGATAAATGTACACTAGCCACCGTACAGTGGCCAATATAGAGGAGATAAATGTACACTAGCCACCGTACAGTGGCCAAGACAGGGAGGAGATAAATGTACACTAGCCACTGTACAGTGGCCAATATAGAGGAGATAAATGTACACTAGCCACCGTACAGTGGCCAAGACAGGGAGGAGATAAATTTACACTAGCCACCGTACAGTGGCCAATAAAGAGGAGATAAATGTACACTAGCCACCGTACAGTGGCCAAGACAGGGAGGAGATAAATGTACACTAGCCACTGTACA
>JAOVYW010005847.1:13865-36942 GCA_025775045.1 Hiodon tergisus
TAAATGTACACTAGCCACCGTACAGTGGCCAAGACAGGGAGGAGATAAATTTACACTAGCCACCGTACAGTGGCCAAGACAGGGAAGAGATACATTTACACTAGCCACCGTACAGTGGTCAAGACAGAGAGGAGGGATAAATGTAGACTGTATGGCTGAAAGCTTCTACAGGCAGCGTGAGCTTCTTCGTTCGGAGAGGAAACAAGAAAACTTTGCACAGCAGCAAAGTTTCAGGGGTTTCACGGATGTGAGAGAAGGCTACTGATACACACTCACCACTCGTGAGTGACGATGCCCTTGTACCTGATTGGACTGTTTAAAAGATGACAGCTTGCAATTGCCTCCTTCCAGAACAGACTGATCAGGAAGAACAAAAACAAAGATCCCTTTTATCGGCACCTTGGCTACACAATATTGTGGGTTCATAGGAAAAAAGAACCGACAGCATACTATTAAAGTTCTAGCACTTTTTTGTATTTAATCTGGTGGGCAGATGCTCAGATAGAATACCTAGAAACAAAAATGCATAATGAATTTAATAATTTAGTATGTCTAACAGGTTGAAATATTATTTTTCAACAGGATCAGATTTAACAGCAATAACCTATATCTGTATGATATGTGGCTCTAAAGTTTAACCAAGACTCAAACCAAGATATTTGTTTCCAAAGCGGTAGCATCAAAAGTATTAGTGGTTACCAATTAATAAGTTTACTGTTTTTATTCAAAGTTGCTAGAGTACTGTGCAAAAGTCTTAGGCACCCTAGCCTTTTTACATAAATGTAGTCTTTGATGTTTATTTTTTGTCTTCTGAATTATTGTGTCCGTAGAAAAAGATTTCAGAACATTCATTTGCAACAGATGGTATGGTCTCCACGGAGCCCGGATCTCAACATCATTGAGGCTGTCTGTGATTACCTGGACAGACAGAAGCACGGCAGACAGCCAAAGTTCTCCAAGATGCTTGGACCAATCTACCTATCGACTGCACAACAGTGTGTGAGGTAACTGATGCGTTTCTAAAAGCAAGGGGTGGTCACAACAAATATTGATTTTAATGTATTTAATTTTTTCTGTTTACTGCTCTTTATAGTATTTATTTTATATTTAGAAACTTTTCATTTTGTTATGTTTGAAAGCATCTTCGCTTTATAGTTTTGTTTTACACATGCCTTTTGCACAGTACTGAATATTGCCCCACTTACCAATAACTGACATGTCAGATATTAGAAGGTTAGAGATAGTACGATCTTTATTCATCGTGTCTCAACATCAACCGAGTTCGCACAAGACTACACGGATTTTTCTTAGCAGACACTCGTATCTAGGGCAACAAATTGGGGTTACGTATCTATCTTTCGGGTACAACAGCAATGCCCCTCGCGGGGTTTCAACTTGTCACCTACATAACTTTTAACCTGCGTAACATTTAACCTTTGTTTCATTTTTGGCCGTGTTCTTTAAAATATTTGGCCGTGGTTTTGCAATAAATAAATACATACATACATACATACATACATACATACATACATACATACATACATACATACATACATGCATTTACAAAAATAAATAAATAAAAATGAATTATAAGATAAATTACAGGACTAACGTGAGTCTAGCTTTCCATTTAGGAAAAATAAACTTACCCTGTTGCCGTCATATTTAGCCCGGTCATTGTTTGCCTTTTCTGCTTTCTCGGCTAACTTCTTCTGCATCTGTGGGCCTCTTCCGAAGAATATGTAGTTGACAAAAGCGTACTCCAGTAAGGCCAAGAAGACAAAGACGAAGCAGCCCATCAGGTACATGTCAATGGCTTTCACATAGGGGATCTTGGGTAAAGTTTCTCGCAAGTGGGTGTTGATTGTGGTCATGGTCAGCACAGTCGTGATTCCTGGGAAACAAGACAAAACCAATGTGAAAAAGAGCACACTCGCTGCCAGTAACGGAACATATATACATATCCAACCAGCTGGCGGCACTGAACAGGTCAATTACACGTCGTAGAGGGAATTCCACAGAAAAGAGCCAGAGAGCCATTCAGTTACATTCAGCCTCCTCTCAGCTGCTTGCTACACACCATTGGGATGCTTCCAATACAGAAGAAGATACGCTAAGAGATACGAGTAAAAGATGCACGGAGCGCTGATCACTCTAAACCTATTTATGATGGCACAATATATGTTCTCTGCTATATAAATATATATTTATACATATATATTTTTTATCATTGTATGTATTTTACCCATTAATGAATTTTTGCATCAAGATGAATTTTTTGCTACAAGCCTGGGTGGTACTTTTAATGTAAGATTTTGTGCCAAAAGGGTGTGGCCAAAAATAGCAATACTTCATCGTACATAACTTGCATGCATCCTAACTTGCTTTTAATGCAACAATAACTTATAGCTATATAATTTATATTTATAGCTATACTTTTTTGTTATAATAAGACACAAAGCAACCAAAAATATAAAAGACAAAAGGAATAGAAAAGAGAGAATATCTTTTCAAACCTTGAACCTTGCCACACAGGATTTAACTTATGACATTAAATTACTGTAATAAAATTTGATTGACAGTTTTTTATTATTATTAATGAAGACGATTGTTAAATATGATCCCCGTAGGGAGTGCATACACGCACATATATACACACAGTCTCTCACACACGCACACATAAATTACGCTGTAGGTATATTTGATTCTGTGTGACATTTTGACACATTCACACAGCCAGTAGGTCTTGGTTTAGAAACAGTAATCATCTCTTAATCTGAGCTAACTGGAGAGGCCTTGATCTGCCCTTCGGCCACAAACGCCAAGTAACTCATTTAAAACTCAGTGCCTCAGCTCTCAGCCAAAACTGACATTAAATGCAGGCATTTGGAGCACATTCAACGGTTTGGTTTTAATATTGCTCTCGCAATCTGTCCCAGCTACAAGCGAGATGTGTGCAAACAGCTTAGGTTGAGCCTAGCTGGAGGCAAAAGAAGAGACCCTGAAACCGTCGACGGTGTCAGAGCATGGCATTTTACCCTCAAATTTTATCTTAGATGTTTGATATTCTTTTTTTAGCACCTTTGAATATAGACCACAAAATAGGAACGCTGACAGAAACTCTCTCATTTTGGTTAATCAATTTTGACAGGATAACATTTCTGTCAATCCAGAATTTGAATACAAGATTATATTTACCTATACACTGAGCAAGGACTGAGAAAGCACATTAAAAGTCTCATAAATAGAGAAGACACATAAACAAATGTGCACACAAAGTCTTTCAGGTCGTAGGTTTGAGAACCACACCTTTTCCACCAGTTAAGGGTAAAAACTGCATGCCAGCAACCAGACCTGTCATAAAGTAGAAATGTGGTGAGATAATAAATTTGACTGTGTGGTCTGATTAACGGCTGCGTTACTGTACGGACTCTGCCTGGCACCGCTAAAGCGTGCGTGATCCGCAGACCCCAGCAGGCTGTGAGTGTTTTATTCACCCTGCCGGTCCTCCAGGGCTCTGCTTAACGACATCCCTGTTCTTTATTGGTGCTCTCTCTTATAGCTTGATCACAGTCCGTCCTTCACAGCGGTCCCCATGTGAACAATTTAATCACGGGGCTGCCTACCTGGGTGCCCCCCCGCCCCCGTCCCGGCCGCCTGCCGTCGCCACCCTTTTCCATCAAGAGACTGGCTGCCCAGGGGATAAATATTGTTTTATGGGGCGTGTCTGTCTGCCTGCCTCTCCCCCCTTATTTTTAAGCGCCCCCAACCTAAGCTTGTAGTTCTGCTGAGCTTTTAAAAAAACGTGTGCGACATGGAACAGGATATTCACACAAATCTGAGGTGCTCCAGTGTTTGAGCTCTGTATATAAGTCACACCACATGTCCTGTATATTTTAGTCATAATTTAAGAAAGCTAGTTCAGAAGTAAAACGGACACCTCTAGCCGATAGGGTCAGATTTCTCTGTGACCCCGGATGAGAAAGAGCTTCCTGCTATCAGTCCAGGCCTGATATTCCATACGGTAATCAGTGTTTTCACGCTGGCTGTCAGATCTGATTAAAATAAAAAGTCTGACAGTGATATAGAGATGCTATTTAATTAGTGTTGTTTCCGAATCATTTTCGGAATTCTATGAGGATAAAAAACATTGCATTTATTTCAGAAATTGAAAATATTTTTCCTTCAAAACATTATCAAGATGTTGGTGATTCTACTTTACTGCCAAAACCAAGAAAATTGTTTTCTAAAAATCAGCTTAGCATTAACACTGTCAATTCGGTAAAACTGCATTGCATGTCCTGAGGTTAAACTTAAGAATGCAGTTAGCTTTTTTTCCAAATCTTATCTAAATGCTAATTTATAGTGGGGCCAGGCATTAAATAAAAATGAAGGTACGTTTTAGGTTTCAGACCATCTTTGCCACAAAGCCACAAGCTTGACGGTGAATGTCTATGTCAGGGTAACATTGTTTTGCAGAGCATTGTTTCGATGCTGGCTAACTTAAATGAACTGCAATGTAATATGAATGATGTTACATAGGCCTGGAGACAGATAATAGCAGAACTAGGCGAGCTTGCATTCTGATGTATTACCTTTCATAGTAAAAGAGAAAGAGGCTCTGTGAGTTGTAGCCGGGCCAATAAAAGGATGGTTTTACAGCTTCATCTCCTGGTTCCTTCTTGCCAGCTTTGGTTCAGAACCAACTTTTCTGACAGGCATTAGCCAGCTCTTGTGGCTAAAATTATCTCCCAAGGACAGTCTGTGACTACAGGAAATAGCCCTGGATCCAAAGCAGAAACTAGCATATGGTTGACATGTATATTTTATCATTACTGGTTGAGTCGACGTATTTAGTTGTCTGTTTTCCATAAAATAAACAGTCACGTTTAGTTTATTTGATCAAATCATTTTACATGTGCTCTTCCATGAGTTCAATGAAAAAAGTATTTTTAATTGCTTTAGTTAAGATATCAACCAGGCCAAAATCAGATCAATCTGTGCAAAAGGGAACAACATGTGCGTAGTCAAAGACAGTACAGACTGGGTACAAACAAAAAGCTGTTTATTGAATAAAAATACAAATCCAGAACTTAATATTGCTAAATATTTCATTTTAAGGAGCTATTTCTGAAATATGCAACTCATAAGTCCCGACTAAACAATATTACCTGTAGCAGTTCAAAAATAGGATAATACCACAATAGAGACGGTACTGCCCCCGTGACTGTATATTATTTTGTGGTTTAAATATTATTGCTTTTGCAGTTACTTTTATCATTTGTGTTTGTAAGTAAGCATTTTTACGTTGAATAATTACAAATCTAATCTTTTAGCTATGTAACAAAACAATGTTTTTTCATGAGTTGGTACAGTTTAACCTTTCTGGTATTGTTATTTTTGTTAATACACACTAAATCAACCTGATTTATCAACCCAACAAACAACCAAGGTTACATTTTTTAATAGAATTATGTTATACACCGTAATTAAACTGTATACCCCCTGTAGTATTTACTATAATATTTATCAGTTACTAAAACGTAATAAATGTAGTAATTTACACTTTAAGTGAGCTAATTTAGAATTTATGTCATGCCAGTTTTTTATGCATCTTCAACCAATACAAGTCTGTAAATGTAAAAGTGTGTGAAAGGCCTTAACCCCTTCTATTTTTAGGGTTTTTAGAGTTAATTAACATCTAAACAACTCCTAGAGAAACGCACCCATGCTTTTAGTCTATGAGTATGAATATGTCTAATTTAATTAATTAGGTTATTTAATTACAAATTGTGTAAAGGAAATAGGCTACGTTTAATACATATATTATGTTTATTTTAAAAAAAAAATATTAATTAACCTCCCTGGTTAAGTATCAAAATAACTAAGAGATAACGCGGTGTTAGCTGCTAACACTCGGCAAGGGCGCCTCCAGATGCTGCACATCTGCGAGATTCAGCATCTAGGTTTCATCAACAGGGCGGGAGGGGAGGGAATGCCACATTGTTAAAAGGGTGTTATTAGCCCCCCCCCCCAAAAAAAGCTCACTGTCAGGTTTTGTCCAACTTCGTTTCTGGAATGATGTTCTAATCCACCAAAAAGGTGGAGATCTGTATTCTGGCTATTCATGCATCTCAGGGCTTACATAAACCCAATGTGCCGCATGTGTGGGGGTGTATAGAACGAATTACTGCACAAATAGGATTTTGACACAAAACTGGGAATGACAGGAGGTGGGATCAAGCTGTTCACTAGTCAAATGTAGACACGCTTCCAGATTTCTTTTTTTTCACCACAACATAAATGTATTTCATACTGTAGTGTAACAAAGCTTCAATTATTCCCTTGCAAACCTAATTTACTTCATTTTGCTTGTAAAATAAAAAATATCGCCACACTAATATCATTTATAGAGCTGTCCTGCTTATTATTTTAACAGAAGACTACGGTGCAAAGGTTTCAGAGATGTGCGACGAAAAAGGTTCTCCTTGTTTTATTTTTATGACTTGGCCAATCACACACCAGTATCTCCTGCTGTGGCCTTCACTTTTTTCCTTTTGGTACTCAAAAGATGAAATGGGTTACTGCAATATTGGTGGCAATAAGTATTTAAATAAGGAGTTATTTGGTTCTGGATCTGGAGAGTTGTCCTGCTGCTCACTAGTGAATTGAATTTGAGAGTAATTTAAGTGTTGGCCCGCTACAATGAACTGGTTTCTTTGCTATAGCTCTTTCCAGCAGAATCTTTTTTTACTTGAGAGGCTACCCACTTTGACAAAATGCAATGAGGAAAAACGTCTCCAAACCAGGCCTCACCTACTCGTCTGACGTGGGAGCGCACTGGCACACACGGGCAGCGGGAGAAAAATACCAAGGCAAGAGCCGATGCGGCTTTGTGGGCGAATATGCAGGCTAAGTGTTTACTACAGTGGGAGGGGTGATGGTAGCATGTATGAGCAATTTCTCACAAAGAAAGCAAGAACATGTTGTGGTAAATCTAAAAAAGAATTCGATATTAAGTGTTCTGTGTACTGAAGATTGGCTGGGTTTTTTTGTTCAGTCAATTCAGGGGGCTTGCCCATTCAATTGTTGAATACACAGCAAAGAGGCAAATCTAATCACTGCACTAAAAATCAACACTTGTTCTCTGTGATACCTTTTAGCATGAAGGAAAGAAAAATGTTCCAAATGGAATACATTGCTTGTGAATACATATGTAGTTCCCTCATAGAATGTGGAAAACTAATTTCACACATGCTACCAGCAGCCGCATTGATTTGTAGTCAGAATAACGTACATACCCAAAGCCACTCTTGCAGCAGAAGCATCGTAATTGATCCAGAACGACACCCAAGACAAGATGGTGATCAAAATGGAGGGCATGTACGTCTGGAGGATGAAATATCCGATATTTCTTTTCAGCTTGAAACTCAGAGACAGACGCGGGTAGGCACCTAAGAAAAACAAGATTGGAAATGACAAAAATGCACACACCAGCATACTTTATGTTTTGTTTTAGTTTTAGTTTCTATGGCAATGGCAGCATGGATTCAGTGTATCACCATGGCAACAACCACTCATAGTCCAAATTGCACCCTGATTTGTTACAACTTAGCTCTGAGCCACAAGGGCTGGACTGTCAAAGACGAAACAGCCAAACATACAAATAATTACATTTAAAATTCAGGCTACAAAATCCCCTACATTACAATATCTCCTGGTACTATGGTATTTGCTGATAAATATCACAAAAAACATCACTTCTTAACATCTTCATCGGCATTTCAATTGGGGATCAGTGAATATTCAGAAGAACCCCATTTTACTAAACTGAATACAGTACAATGGGTCAACAATAAGGTGATTACTCTTTTGTAGTATATAAGGATAAGAAGGTACAGACCGTTTAAGTACGTACACCAGACTTGGAATGGTAGTGCTTGACTGAGGCATCACTGGTATTCAGCAGGGTTATGCTTGTGTGAGAGTGAGGAATGGATTTGCCAACATTTATAACAGGTGTGTTTTATTTAAAATAAATAAAGGTAATTTCAGTTTTTAATTGTTTGTCCATAGTTGTCTTAGCTAAACGCTAGCATGCAGTTATCTTTCTTAAAAGGTTTATTTATTTATTTATTTTTAATCTTCATAAACTTAATTAATTTAGAAGCAAGGATACAGGAGTGAATCATTATTTTCATTTTCCACGAGTGTCTGGAGGCTTTCGAGGGGAATAATTTATGCAGGGGGCCCTGCGCTTCATGAATATATGATGCCCTGTATCAAGTGTTGCATTTTTTTTAAAAGGACTTGAAGAAACAGGAGGGTAATTGGCACTCCATTATGATTCACCGTTCTTGTAAAATACCGACAGCGGCCGATGCAGGGCGAAAACCCCGCTAATTAAGCAGGTTTTGAAACAAGTGGTGCAGGGGTCCCGTTGGGTAAAGAGGGGAAGAGCGGGAAGACCACAGGGCGCATGCGGCAATGGCTTTCAGGGCAGACTTAACAAAGTTACCAAGGTTACAGAGCGACAAAGTTAATCATGTCCAGGCACCTCCAGCACAAACACCAGAAAAACTCATCTGGCTGTGAAATTTTACAGCTGCACATTAGAGAACAAGGATAGAGCGATTGGAACACTCAGGCCGCTGATCTGAATGGTTTGAAATGCAAAATGCACAGCTGGGATTTTGCTACAGGTACAAAATGTAAACTGCACTAACCTCCACACTTTATTTCAGTCGCATTCCTTCTCAATCACTCGGTAGGACATGTTTTGTCTTATCTTAACTTCGTAAACTTTGAGACCCAATATTTGCAATACATGTTAAAACCTAACCAAGAATCTCTAGCCTCACTCCTTACCTGTGGAAAAGACAACATTCCTTGAGACTAGCTTGTAATCCACAATTGAGAACTGAGGCAACTCTATCCTAGCCACCCCAGTGACAGCATTGTCTCCTCCCTTCCAGTAGAATTCAATATCATCGGTGGTGTAGCCATCTAAAGGAAACAAACAAGTGAATAGTTGCACTCACCAAATGCACAAATCATTAGTACATTAGTACTACTGTACAGTACTACAACTAACTTTCATTAATATATTCATCTGTAAATGACATGTTAATCCTAATTTTTGCAAACTGGTCACTACCCACAAGAAAGATGGTTGTGAGAAGAAGTTTTACTTAGAATGAATCATATTACAATACGGTGGCATGCACACAGTCCCAGTGTCGTCCCAGAGTATGGACCTCATTATGGTTATACACCTGAGTGTGGTTTCTTTGATTAAAACCAAGATAAAGGCGTTCCTTGTCCACTGGCAAGGCAAAGTATGAAGTTGGGCACAACTGAATGACAGCCCCCATTGCTCAATGGGGTAGACCAGGCCTGCCTAAAAAGGGAGGGGGCAGCATTCTTCACGGCAAGTTTGGGCTAAAGTGGGACGTCTGTCTGGTGTTGGAAGAGGAAGAAAGCTGGGAAGACCCCATGACTACGCCCCGCCCCAGCAGGCAGGAGTCGTCCCCCCACCTGGAAGAGGCCTCCTCTGCTGGGAACTTGTGGCAAGCCTGGACTTGGTCAGAGTCCTAAAGCCTGGGTGCTTAAAAGCCCCATGAAGAAGACTGGAAACCGGAAGAAGTCTCCTGTTCTGGGGGTGCTGCACAACCAGCCAGGGCATGGCCTAAGGGAGCCAGCAGACACAAAACTTCCCGGGAAAGCCTCACTGTCCCCTCCAGGTGGCCTGTTCCCTGGCGTCCTGTCAGAGCACACTTAAGCTGAACCTGCAGGCCCGGCTGGCCTTTGGCAGAGGGACCTGCCGGCTTCGGGATACGCCCAGGGCCGGCCATGATGGACAGCCAAGCTGTGGGGGCATGCACAGAGCAAGGACCTCGTGGTGCCCCTGAGCGTCTTTCCTCTGATTATAACCACAATCAGGTGCCAGCAATTAAAAAGACAATTATGGTGCCATGTGTGGAATGAAGAGAGGGTTAGCCTAGAACAGCCGGGTTTTGGTGGTGTAGGATTTCTGTTGATGGGGTCTATCATGCACATTTCATGTAAAAGTTGCTTAATTTGTCCAAATCATCCGCAACGCTTCATAACGTCCCCAGGGTTTGGGAACCCTCCAGGGATTACTCACAGCTCTCAATCTCCAGTGTGCAGTTCTGCTCATCCAGGGGGTATCTCCGCAGGTCCATCATGCAGGCAGCTGTTGTGGTGATCCTGAGTATTAGACAAAAAGCACGCAGGCTCTGTGACTAACTGTGCCGTTCCCTATCACTTCCACCGGTGAGACTGCGAAAGTTGGCTTCTTCCTCCCTAGGCCCGAGATAATTAAAACCTTAACGCAAAAAAAGATTGATTTCCTTAACTTCACGAGACACCCGTCTCTTTTGAGATTTAATTACTTCCAGGCTTTGCTCTGCCTCCTGGGGAGTATTTCTCAGAATCGCAACATGCCAGTGCATAGCGAGAAGTCAAAATTTACATCAGCATGGCCTTTGTCATTCTTTCTGTCTGGCTCAGAGTCGACCAATAAGAAAAGTCAAATTTTCCCTTTCATGTTGGAAAGGGCTGCTTCCATGCTGGACCATGTCAATACTATGTTTCAAAAGGCTGCATAAATTTGGAAACTCACAAAATCTGACCCATTTCAACAAGCCAGATATCTGGATATAAAATGGCTTGGCCCTAATAAAAACCTGATAACCTGTTAATCTAATTTTGTAAAATAGTTTTTAATAGCTTACTTCTACTCATAAAATTGAAGCAACTATTAAAGTTATTACATACACTTATGTAAAATGCGAACGGTTGCCAAAGTTTTGATTTGGTCATAGCCTTAATTACGATGTGCGATAATTTCGATATGTAGACCAAGAACATGGACCTGCTATTGGAAATTCAGAAGATACATGTGATGTCTAGAATACATTGTAATGGTACAACAATTGAGATTTAATAAATGAGTGTGTAACAAATTGCATATGGATCAATATACTTGTGTCAGTTGTTTAAAAGAGGTAATCTGCAATTTCAAACATATACATCCAATTGAGGTACGTAAGCTAACTGTGTATGCTCAGTATGCTCAACATTTGTTTACACGTTTGTATCATCAAGTGAATGGATGTGGATTTGATTTGGTGAAAATCATCGTGAAGTTCTGTGGATTACTGATTTTTGTCACATGGACCCCCAGAATATTTTATACACTTGTACATAAACACGTACAGTCCAATGTGCAGTATTTGCAGTATAAATCATAACACACACACACACACACACACACACACACACACTAAGACTGACTAAGCAAGAATTGGTAGCAAAGCCTTTGTCATCTTCCGCCTGATTAAACTTTACACGGTCAATTATTTACTGCATGTCACATCTTATATTTGAACACATTTTACATTGGCGGCTTGGAGCAATCTTCCTATAAATATGTCAGCAATATTTTCTCTGGGAAAAAAAAATAAAATTGTATGGCTGTGATTCTGTTCTATTCTTCATTTATTCACAATAATTGCTTACTTTTTGAAGAAATTAGCATTTTGATGGAACGTTCAGGACTTCATCTTTGGAATATAGCTACATGCATTTTAGAAGATATCTGTGAAGCCGAGAGGTTGGTAAATTTAATTTGAGAGAAAATTAGCACGTTCAAGTGTGTGCATTTATCCATTAATGGTTGCTGGCCATGTAAGGAAGGGGGAAAAAAACAAAACAAATAACATGTTTGCACCTGACATTTAATTAAATTTGTATAAGAGGTAGTGTCTGTTTTGTAAACAGTTCATATTTTTACAACTGTACAACTTGATTTATCCAGATGTGAATATTATATTCAAAAGGCATACTACATAACCAGGGTGCAGGTGATATGGCTTTTGCCCTGGTGTGTTACTGCAAATTTGTAGAGGCTCTCTAACACTCACAAATAAGTACAGCTCTAATACACATCAGTCTGGTTAATAGTGCCAACATTAAATCACCTGTCCTGCTGAGGTGTTTGGGGGATTAGCAAACTGGCCACAATTTTTCAACAAGCTAGCTATCTGTATCTGCTGTATTGAGAAAAATTATTATACCGCCTAATATCATTACAAAACTCAAATTAATTCAAATGATTTAATTATTTGTTTGGTTTGTCAGCCTATTTCAATCTGTGATTATAATTCCCATTATTTTCTTTCTTTGTACAAAGAAGAGCAGTGACTGCAAGAGACCAATAGAATAGAATGGTCTTAAAAAACCAACACCATGCAATGTTTAAAATATGTATGTATCGTTCACCTAAACTCTGGTTTAGCTCTACTTGGAGCTTAGGTCTACCAGTCTCCTCAGAGGGAAACATCTAGAAATACCGAAGAGCAGCGTTTTTCCGACGGCACCCACCTCAGTCCGTAAAGCACGGTGCCATCTGGGTGCAGTCGGATCATCCGGTTCTTCACCGTCACACCATGCACAAAGGACTTCTTGTCATTCAAGAAGTAGGTGTCGGGGACCCAGAGTTGATCCGCCACCCTGTTGTCAAGCGTCAGGTTTAATGGGATGCCGGAATAGGCCAACCGCTTGTCCCTCCAGTACTGTTGAAAGTACATGGTCAACGTATAGTCCTAGAAAAGGGAAAGAGAATGCAGTCGCTTGAACTTTGAAACAAAGACTTCCTAATGTTTAAAACCCTCACCACCGATTTATGTGCAGCTGAGCCCCCTTGACATTCCCACTGCTGTTCAGAAGTGTATTATGTAAGCCATGTTTTTATATTAAGAGGATTAATTATTGTATTATATAAAACACTTTCAGAAGTCTACTGTGTAAGACATATGTATAATGTGACAACAATATTTAGTATCTTCAATTATATTTAGGCTGCTATTTAAAAATTGTCATAAAAAAAAAAATTACATTTTTTTTCTCCTGTGATTCAATTATCCGTAGTGATATAACATCACAGTGATGGATTTGACCCCCCAGCTGAAAATAATAAGGTTTAGTCTTAATGGTAGGAATCTGGGAGTCCTTGTTGATGCATATTCATGATTTGCGGTAACAGAGCAGAAGTCTGGTTGTCACATTCTTCTCTAACCACATACAGTCAGCCAGTGGCAAAATTTTATGCTGCTTTGCGCCAAGTATTTAATCAGTTTTGCCCACCAAGCCTTAGGCCCCGTACACCAGAACCTGTCCTTGATGGGAGAGTCCTAAAAAACCCCAGAAGCTCGGAACCATAACGGCACACCTTTACCAACCTAGTATCAGTTCAGTGAACACAAAAAATACTTTGCCCCGCATAGGCTTATACACAGGAGAGTATCTTTACACCGGCACACGCACGCACACGCATACACATCAACAGCACTGGAGGACACCGCGGCTTTCAAAACAAGAGGCAAGTTTCGCACGACTCTCCTAGTTTATTTCAGCAGCCTGTGTGGTCAGATCAGACCCGGGGTTCTAGTTGCCTTCTCTGCTCCCGCCAAAGGAGGTCACAGACTGCTCAGGTGAACGCTGGAAGTCACGCTGGAGCTTTAGATAGATTTTCTGCTGCTGGGACAGAAGCCCAAGACGACTTGGATTCGAAAGAACCAGCCCTGGGCTTCTGTCTTTGAGGGCTGTCTGCTGTGGAAACATTGCATCACGCCTGAGATTGTCTGTGCCCTGGATATCTGCAAGTGTCAATCTGAGTCTGAAGCGTAATGTACTTAACAGCATGAAAACGATATAAGCTGGTCCATAATTAAATGGGTCCTTCTCTATGAAGGGCTCAGAGTGTGTGTGTATGTGTGTCTCTGTTTGTGTGTGTGTGTGTGTAAAGGCTGAGTGCAAGAGAGGGTTTAACCAAACGCCGTTGTGGTGTGTGGCCCGGTGGGGGAATGAGGACCTGATATTCAGTCCTTTCAGATGTTTTGAACAATCTGTTAACATAATAAGCCCAATTAAAATCTAATTTGCAAACATGTGTTTGAACAGGCCTTGCATGGCAGCTTTCCTCTGCAAGGTTAAAAGGCTAACTTCGGAAATCAGGAGTTTCTGCCACAAGAATGGCTGTGAATTGTGTGTGTGTGTGTGTGTGTGTGTGTGTGTGTGTGTGTGTGTGTGCATGTGCGCGTGTGTGTGTGCGCGTGTCTGTAGGCATGTGCCTGTGTGTGTTAGGGGGGTTGGGTACGTAGTGTTTGGCTTAATATTAAAGAAGCTTGGATTCTATCTATGAAACAATGCGGGCAATTCAATTCTCTTGTTTCTCTCTGCAAGGCTTTTGTTTTAATGAATCCTGTTAAGGCATTATGAGATGAAGACCCTCCTCATTACACTGCATCTCCCACCACAAGGGAAAATGCTAATTACGGTTTGTGAGATACATTTACAGCCTGCTCATTTGCATGCAGGTCTGCTATCTGACTTGACAAGCCTGACCATTTATTCCCATTTACAAGACCTATTTTATGATCCCATATTGGGAGAGCTACAACACATGTTTACGTATTAATGATTATCGATACAGAAGAACATAAACAAATATCATACATTATTAGTTCCTTTGTTCATTCATTCACAAATAGCAACTTAAGTAATAAAACAATCAGATTTTATTCCTGTTATCTTAACAAAGATTCACAAAAAAGGCTCCTTCTGGTTAAGATATGTCAGATATGTAAGATTGTAGAAAAAGTTATTTGTCCAAATGATTTCTTAAGCAAGCTGGCAGGCTTGCTAGCACAGTAATTATGTGCTAGCAAGTGTTGTTAAACAACGGAGACCATATTATCATGGAGGGGCATGAGCAATAGTCTTTTTAAACTGTAAGAATGGCCTAAAATAAGCTAATTAGCGTGTCAACTAAATAGTATAATAAGTTTGAAGTTTTGTTTTTCAGTTCGGCGTTTTTTTCACTGTGTCCTCGAGAATTTACACTTCACAAAGCCCAACTATAGTTATCTAGCTTTAAATGAGTTAGTTAATGGTCCATCAGCAATGCGTTTTGTACAAAATACGTGGTCTTTCTTAGTTATTAATCATGCATTTATTATTATTTATTCATTATTATTAAAAATTAATCAAAATTTTCAGCATGTTATCGACTTGTTTCTTTATTTGTGCAGTTTTATTTTTTATTTCATTTGCCTTTTTTGTTTCCCTTGATTACTTCTGTTCATTGTATTGTAAAGCACTTTGAGCTGGTTTGCACAATAGGTGCTATACAAATAAAGTTACAATTATTATTACTAGATAAAATAGTATTCAATAGCATTCTCTCCTTGTAAGTATCATATTACTCTTGAAAAGAAAAGGCTATTTTGTCCAGTCCTTGGCATTTAAGACCACCACATGTAAATTAGAAAAGGTTAATTATAAAAAGAATGTTCTGTTGACCTTTATAACAACGCATATATTCATTTTGTTGCTCCCCCAGGGTGAATTTTATTTTGCATGACCAGATATGGGTGCATGTTAAATTTATTTCATGTCATTTTTACAGTGTTTTTTTTTTTTTTTTACATTTAAAGTAAAATTATTAAAATTAATATTAGAAAAATACTGCTCTTCCATTGATAATTGGACCTGATTGATTTGATTACACACGTATTGTTAATACAAATGATTGAACACTGAACATCTGTTTCATACAGCCAATCTTTTTAGGTGCTCCCTCTGATAGGGGTATACACAAGGAACTTCTTAAGAATTTCTATGACTGTGTCAATCTTCCAGTTAAAAAGTGCAGTTTCCTTTTGTTTGATAAAGAAACGTCCCACAGCTTTTGTGTCACGAGGAGAAGAAGGTTCTCCTGATGTCTATAAATAGTACATTTTAATTTATATACAACAGAAAATGTCATATATATACATATATATAGGTGATAGGAACATAGATCTCTGGTTTCACCCTCTATCGAAAGCCATTTTAAAAAATTGTCCAACAATTTTTTTAAAGACTGCCGTCTGAGCCAAAGATGTGTCGAGTCCCTTAATAAAACGGATGAGGCTCAGCGCACCGTAAAGAATCATGTGAAACTGCGTAATGAAACTTACCTCCACTAAAACTAAGAAATTGTATTTGTTTTTTATCCGCACTATTGCATTTTAAAGGTCCCTACTGATGCATTGTTTCTTTGTTTCTGGAAATTCCTTCTGTTGTACACAGGGAGAGATTCTTGCAGCATCAAGTTGATAAACATTGCCTGGCTGGGGGGAGTTAGACTGTCATGTCTTCAGCCATTTTAACAGCTAAAATTGTCATTCACAGTCAAACATCATTTATGTCAAGTTAAAACTGAGGCGTCTCCTGGGAATACAGAACAGCAACGCGGCGTGCCCTCGACCAGGAGGGCTTCTTTTTTTACACGGAGATTTCCACAATGGCCAGAGCACCTGGGTCACGCTTGGCTTCATTCACAAAGTCTATCCCTGTGCACTTTTAATTATTAAACTGAATGTGGTTCAATACATTCACGCGACACATTCTTACAAAGTCAAAATTAAATTTTAATGCAAGCCTGGGGAATCCCTTGGCCATGTCAGCCCAGGTGACAAATCACTTTTTCACAGCGTTTTCGGAAAACGCTTAGCTCACAGCACGCTGTGTCTCATAACGCTGAGCTAAGTGTGTAAAAGACCACAGTGCACACATGCCAGTCTCCCAGTGTTGAAGGAGTACAAATTACAGTAGCTTGAATCGCTGGTGTTAAGAGAAAACGGGGCATCGGTCACAATAAATAATCCGTGAATACTCAATGAATGGTCAGTTCTCATCACCCGGGTACACCGCATCCTATCATGCCTGCTGATAAAGTGGACATGGCACTAAACCCAGACATCTGGTCCGTAGTTGTGAAAGCACGCTGCAATATGACAGCATCCTGAATACACACCTAAAATGCAGAGAGAAGAAAAGTGCAGCTGATTCCTAATTAATTCTACGGGGAAGAACAGCCTTTTGTAATTGAAATGTGAGCTGATTAAAAAAGAAGAATGCACATCTGTCATCTGAATGGATTCCGATATCTTTCCCGGCCCCTGTCCTCCACCCCCAGGAGTCTCCATCGCGCTGCCTCCCACTCACACTGGTTGACTGAGACAGCAAATTAAAAATAGCACCGGGGCACTTCTGGGGGCGGGGATTTCCTGATATCTTCAATTGTTCTAGAGAAGACGTAGAGAGGAAACCATGCCATGATGTCAGTCCAACGCACAGGGGGTACTCCACGATCACAGAGCCCGGGATGGCTCAGATACTAGGGGTACTGCACGACCAAGTTCAAGGGGATAGTAAATAAATCAGAATAAAAGGCTGAAAAGGGTTTGATGAGGAATCCCTATGGCAAGACTACCAGGACCCGCAAACCAATAAACCCGTTTTGCTGTGCCTTTTGGTCCGTTTGCAATGTCACTTACATAAATCTACCCAGGCACGGGTATTCAATCAAACAAGCATGTATCAGAGGCTCAGGTACAAAAGCACCATCCTGGGGTCAGTGGCAATTTATCTGGTTCCCAATTGAAGTTTTACCTGAGGAGAGAATGTTTTCTGAATCTACGCAGGGGGGGCATTTTTTGAATATAGGCAGT
This sequence comes from Hiodon tergisus, assembly GCA_025775045.1. NCBI lineage: Eukaryota > Metazoa > Chordata > Actinopteri > Hiodontiformes > Hiodontidae > Hiodon > Hiodon tergisus. The sequence continues at coordinate 31,448 of JAOVYW010005847.1, forward strand.
TAACCAGGGTAAACCAGTTTTCCATTCTAGCAAAAATAACCCAGAATCCCACAACAACCTTGCGTTTATCATTTCAATCTTGTTTACTACGTTTCGCTAAGTAGGTCTACACCCTAAAGTATCACACAAGTGCCACAAAGGAAATTCCCAAAGGAAAATATGTACAGTACATGACGATCCTCATTTTTTTAAAGGAAAGCTTAATTAATTCAGAAATTATAAGGCCAATTGAGAAATAGAACATGATTCCACACCCTTTGCTAAATGCACTGGAGCTTTTTAATATCCTTGTCAGAAGTGGGTACACAATGAGCATTCTTATCCATGCGGTGCATGAGAAGCAGTCGTTTTACAACAGTGAAATCACATGATGTCAAGGGAGGGCCAAGCAAACACTCAAATTCACATCCTGCCATGGGGTGAATAAACCCTGCAAGCTCTTTAGTCTTCTCTATCTACTTTTCTGAGTATCTGTTAATACAAACATTAAAAAACACTTTTGGAAGGCCTCAGAGATTAAACATCTCTTGAGTGCACAGAGAAGAATTTAAATGTACCTTGAAATGTCATATTGATATCACTTGTCAGAAACCTTATGCTACTGACTGTACAAAAAACATATTCCGTGCCCGAGCGCTACTGTTAGCATTTCGGTTTAGAGAATTTAGGACATTTACGCGTTTCCTGCAGGGGTCAAATGTTCTTAGTAGAATGCACCTGTGGCTACAATAAAACCTCTGCTCAGAGAGCTTGTATTTGTAAAAATAGCTCTAATATGCTATGGGGAAGGCCACATAAAATAACCCAATCAAAGGAATCCGACATATCTTTAGGGTTATAAATAAATGAGTATGCAAACAAAGCCTATATATATTCTCTAATACTACTGAATTACAAATGGTACAACCTATTTGGACAAATAACTTTTTCTACAATCTTACATATCTGACATATCTTAACCAGAAGAAGCCTTTTTGTGAATCTTTGTTAAGATAACAGGAATAAATTGCTTGCATAAGTATTCAACCCCTGTGCTGTGGAAGCACCCAGTTTACCAGTGAACCTATGAAAGTTCTGAATAAAAACTCCACTGTGGAAGGATTCTTGGTCAGGCAAGTGAATCTGAAGGATTGAAGACCAAAGAAATAGAAATGCATTCAGAAAAAGGTACAAAATGAATATCCTAGTGTTTGGATATCCCAGTGAGCACAGTTGGTTTAATAGCCAGGAAGAGGAGGCTGCATCAAACCTCCCATTCACCACCCAGGCACCACCCAGCACTCAAACAAGAAGGAGACTTCTGAGAGAAGCCACAAAGAGGCCAACAATCACCCAGGAGTACCTATAGAGTTCAGTGGCTGGGATTGGAGTAATGCTGCACCAGTCAACCATATCATGAGCTCTGCATAAAACTGGCCTGCGTGGGAGGGTGGCAAGGAAGCCATTACTCAAGACTTAGCATCTGAAAGCATGTCAGGAGTTTGCCAGAGAGCATGACAGTGACCCAGCTGCAATGCGGGAAAGTGTTTTGTGGTCAGATGAGACCAAGATTGAGCTTTTTGGACTAAACTAAAAGCTTAATGTGTTGTGGCAAACCTAGCACTTCTCATGCATCAAGACACACCATTCCTACAGTGAAGTATGGTGGTGGCGGAATCTTGCTGTGGCGATGCTTCTCATCAGCAGAGACTGGGCATCGAGTCAGAATTGAAGGACAAATGGATGGAGCAAAATACAGGGAATACTGCAGGAGAACCTTATTCAGTCTGCTAAAAAACTGAAGCTGGGAAGGAAATTCTGCTTTCAGCATGGAGCAAACAAACCAACTAAAGGCTCAATGTCGTACAGTGGCCCAGTCAAAGTCCTGATATCAATCCCACTGAGAATCTGTGGAGCTATTTGAATATTGCTGTTGAAAAGTGCCATCCAACAAACCAACCTGAGCAACCTGGAGAAAATCTGCCAAGAAGAATGTGCCAAAAACCCTCCAACACTGTGTGCAAAGCTGGTACATACTTAGCCTAAAAGACAGTGCTGTTATCACAGCAGTGACTACACAATTTTATTGTGTGGGGGTTGAATACTTATACAAGCAACATATTTAAAAAAAAAAATTTTATGTTTTATTTTGTTGTACAAATATTTCCCAAGATAAAAAACAATGTCATTCCGCAATAATTGATTCTGAGTTTCAGTGTTTTAAATTAGATTGTCAAACAGAATGAAATTTCAATATACAAGACTTCTAATTCAGTAATATGATAGAATTGGTCAAGAGTCTAAATACTTTTGCAAGGCACGGTATACAAACCAATTATTTTGTTTTTAATATTTGTTATTAATTTAGACTAATTGATAGAAATGTACTTTGACTTTGATATGAAAGAGTCTTTTTCTTTTGATCAGTGTCAAAAAAGTCAAAGGAAGTTCACTATGATTCAGTATTTAAAACAAGTAAAATATAAAAGCATCCAAGGGGGGTGAATACTTTTTATAAGCACTGTATATAAATCTCATCTCCTTGACAACGCTTCTTAGAAGAACACCCACACAGAGGTGGGTTTTGGGCTGAGATCTTGCGCGACTCCTGCTGTTTCTAAGCTCTGACACTGCTGAGCAGTAAGGGGCTGCCCCTAAACGCTCCAGTATTTACTCAGGCTTGTAAAACCAGCAAAAATGAACGTTCAGAAACATTGGTATTACATTGTTTAAATCAATCTATATATCTACGTTTCAGTCCAGAATAAATATATTTATTGATTTGTAAATAGTTTCCACGTTTTTTCAAAATATTTCTTAAAAGTATTTTAAATATGTAACATTGTGAATTTTGACTGATGTTTTTTATGAGGTAAAGTTTCTTTGTTCTTAAAGGAGTAGAAAGCATAAAATTGTATATATCCATTTATCTATCAATCCAACCATCCATCCCACCCAGTAACTTGACACTAACACATCTAATCCAGGGTGAAAATTTTACGTTTGTTACAGCGTGAGATTCACTGAAACCACTGGTAAATTTTGTATGTAACCAGAAAACGGACACATGCTGAAATTAAGTCCGTATTGAGGGCAATCACCATGGCACTATGGGATTATTTATGCTGTGGAATTCACACAACCAAACAATCTGTACACTATCAATTAAAGGCAAAAATAACAGTGTGTTTATCGCATAGGGAAGGCAATCCTTCTGTGCGGAATCTGATCTAGAAAGAAAAAAAACCGTGGCTTCATATTGCAGAGTAGGGAGTGCAGAGAGAATAAAGGCCATGCCACATGCAAAGTGCAAATATAATTTTGCTTATAATCAAACATTCAGGTATAACCCAACCCGAGTCTTTCATAACAGCAACATGTCATTCACCTGTGGAAAGCTGAGGTACGGCTTGATTAGACTGACTAAAAACAGGAAAATCAGCTTACAAATGAATCTGAAATTAAGTATTAGTATTATTTAGTGGTAGTATTTGCTGCAGCGTGTCAAGGAATGGTGATTATAGCTGGCAGAGTAAATACATTTGGTTTTCCATGTCTCTGATCCTTAAATCCTACTGCATAAAAACTACATATTTATACTTTTTCCCTACCTAAGAGAGTATTTCTTTCCTGTTTGTTAGCACCAGTAGAGTGGTTAATTAATGCACAAGATTTACAATATGGTAATGGAATGTCGCATTGGTACATGTTCTTTCCCTTTTGATATTACAGCATAAGACTCCCTGAATTTTCTAGATTATCAGGATGAATAATGCAAACATTTAGAGATAGAGAATTGAAAATGTGACTGTTTCCTAGGAAACTGTTGGCTGCAGTTCCAGTGATGCCATTAGCTAGCATTAGCTAGCATAAGCAGCCTCTGTGTGCTTTGTGACAGTAACAGAAGTCATTTGTCACCTGTAGGAGTTTTATTCTTGTGTAAAGGCCGCTTGAAATGCCACTAATTCCCCCAAAAGCAGCTTTACAGCTACAGTAACGATGCTTAAAAAACAATTAACAATATAACCATTTAATAGCAAATAGTTTACTAAGAAACACATTCAGTGCCTTGAGCGCAACATTTAAGACACATTGCTAATTTACTTACATTAATGAAATGTAGTTGGTGAAATTCAATTGAAGCAGGTCATAAAACTCAAATACAACAAGGCAGGATGTTATGGACTTTTATTTTTAAAAGCTTTTACATGTCTTTTGTAAACATGCACCTTGCACGGAATAGAATGTGTAATGTGTAAAAATTATGTTCCCATAGAAGCAATGCAATATCATATTTCCATTTCCTCCACTACTAGCAGCTATTTTGGAATGTCATATTTTATATTCTCTTTTTTTTAACTTTATCTAAACTTTATCTACACTAATAGGCAATTACAGGGAGTACAACCTAAAATTGTCCTAAATGCAAAGTGCACTAAGTGCCAATTAGGAACAGATCAATTATGGAACAAAAGTAAAGTTGACTAATAACCAGATGCATTTGAGGCCCTCAACTTTACAAACATTCTGCAATTATCTCTTTCGCTATAACAATAATAAATAAATAAACTGTGTCTAACACTGTGTCTAAGTACATCTAAATTTAATATTTGATGAACTAATCTTCCGCTCCAATGATTCTTTAGTCCTATAATTGTCTCAACATCCTGACATGTTCTGATTGCCAAAATCTGTTTCGTTTTTTTTTAAACTACGTATATAAACAAGGCCAAAATCTATCATTGATAATCGCAGGTTATTAATAAATATCGGTTAAATAAATAAGGGTAAAATGCTGTTTTTATGTCAGTCATCATACTGTTTGTATATCATCCTGGAAATACCTTGTATCTCTATTTTTGGTAATTGATTTTTAATTTTTTTTACTGAAAGCTCTGATCAATCTCCACATTCTGTAATGTTTCATTAACTCTAAGACTTATACATTGGTTATTTGAAAATAAAAAAAAGTTTTTTGCTGCTCCAGCAACATTGTCAATATATTATGTTCCGTTTTGGTCTTTCTGTTTTCTCACTAACAAAGCACATCTCCTAACATTATTTGTTGAGCCTTATTTGTTGAGCCTTATTTGTCATTGATACTTTCCCCCTCAAATGGTAGTCAAATTACTCCAGATACCAAAATTTTATTTATGTTTATTTATGATGGAAACTTCCCCTCACAATACAGAAAGCAAACAGTCCAGTTGCCTTTGTCAACAAAATGTTTTATATTTAGATTTTTGTCTTATGTATCACCATGGGGTCTTTGGGACTGTTAACAGATTCCCCATCAATAAGCACTTAATCGAGACCTAATCCATGGTACATAGCTGCAATATAAAGAATACCACTGTACTCCATACCAGCACACAACCAAATAATGAGAAATTGTAAAGAATACCCAATCAGTAAAGAATACCACTGTACTCCATACCTGCACACAACCAAATAATGAGAAATTGTAAAGAATACCCAATCAGTAAAGAATACCACTGTACTCCATACCTGCACAC
>JAOVYW010005849.1:0-11939 GCA_025775045.1 Hiodon tergisus
AGCCTGATCCTCAGCCGGTGCTGATGGGCGTGCCCGGACCTCTCCCGTGCGTGTATTCTAGACGGACGCGTGGCACAATCACCCATTAAGAACAATGAATGTTTCGAGCTTATCCTTCACAGCTCTTTTTAAATGCACACAATTATGTTTAATTTTATTGTGACGCGTCACAAATACATGACAATTGTGAATTGAAAACTTGCTTGTAAAAGGCTAATTGATAATGTCTGTCATTTGTATAAATAAATAAAAAAGTAATATAAATGTATTGAAATCCTGGCTTTAACATTAATATGAACAAATGAAACTTGTCCATGCAAAGGTGTGGCATTGGGCCAGGTGTGATTACAGTGCCTACAACCTTCTCCAAATGACCCTTCCAGGTGTGAATTATTAATGTAGGCCACAGCATATTCCTTGTGGGGGTGCAGTATCCATCAACTTCTGGAGACCAAAGCGAAGAACATGGGTGGAGTATAGAGTAATCTCTCTCTCTCTCTCTCTCTCTCTCTCTCTCTCTCTCTCTCTCTCTCTCTCTCTCTCTCAGTTATCTTAATTTGTGCGGGAGCGGGAAAAACCTTCTTCTTGGGAAGGTCCACCCTGGGAAGCAGGTTGGAATAGTCTAAAATACCCAGGATGTATTGGAGATCTCGGCTTGATCTGGGGAGTGGCTAAGAATGCCCATCCCAGTGGGCTCAAAATGGGTTTCTATTTCTATAACAGGGGTTCCCCGGGGCCTGGGTGTGTTGGAGCACTGTGTCACAGTAGGACCTAGGGACTTTGTCTCCACTTTGTCTCCACTGTCTCATCACCATGCTGTGGGTGGTTCGAATTGATTGGCATCCGTCTTTGGCATGGACCCCGGGCTTTGGATCTGCATAGGCCACTGTCGGAACAAAAATGGTTGAAGCCTGGACAGTTCTTCAATGACACTTATAACAATGGTCCAGGCCCCTAGGTCTGTCGGTAGGCATCACCCAGGTATCACTGTGATTGCTGGTCCGAGTCAGCGTGTGGTGGAGTAGCAGAGCCCTCCAGAGGGGGACCATCTCTGGGTTCAACTCGGATTCCTCCCACAGTCAAAGGCAGCAGCTTGTTTTGCCCTGAGGGCCTGCAGCTGCTTGAGCAGACCCAAAAGGCTCCGTAGAGCAGTGGCATTGTCCTTAGTACTGTCCTCTGTGTCTTTGCCCCTAGGGGTGCCACATAAGGCTTACAGTTATGTGACACAGTTATTGTAAATAGAATAATAGGATATGAAGCTGAACCAGATAAGTATCTGTGCCTCTGGTCTAGTGTTATGGTTCTTTGATGCATGGATGTTTTGCTAATACGCGGTGTGTCCTGCTGGGCATGTACTAGGAGATGACCCGCAGCTGTGATCTGGATGGCGGCTGCCGTAATTGAGGGAAAGAGAGAGCTTATTGTTTAATTCAGGAAGGCCTCGTAACACTTCAATTTCACAAATCTAGCCAATGCACTAATGTACTAGCTGGGTTTTTAAAACTTTCTAAAATGAGCCAGCCATCTGGCATTTTGCCAAAGTAAGACACCCTAAAAAAGCTTATTCGCTATGCTTTTTCTAGGGGATAATATAATGGCTCTCTATGATGAGATAGTCATTGTTCCCTCATCGTAAATATAGCAATGTGCTGGTTCAAGAAGTGTGAAATGACAAGTGAGTAGTTAGGGAAACACAGCCATGGACTCTGTGCTAAAATCAATACGTTGTGCTAAAATCAAATTTAAAAAGTTAACAGGATTATTTAGAGTGAGTGAGGCTAAGTGAGGTGGCTGCCGTTACCTAGAACTAGGAGAGTCATCAATCATTCCACAAAGAGGGGCCCTCGTCATGGGCATTGATGGATTCCCTTGAAAAGCATTCTCTGAAGGTGAAGGCTTGTGGGTGAGAGAGTGGCTTCCGGCTCTGGAGAGATAACACCAGAGGCAAATTCAGAGGAAGGCCTACTAGCAGTGCCCCAAGCCGGAGCCGGGGTATGGCGTTATGCTGCCCTGCCTGTTCTCGCAACAGAGAATGACATCCATCGAACACTACAAGGTAGGTATATGGTTAGGCTCTGCTGATAACAGGAGAGGGCTCCAGAAACGAATCTCAGTGTGATGTCCCTTCCCCTGCTGATCTGTCATGTGCAGCATCCCCTACATGTCCACCCTCTGTCATGTGCAGCAGTCCCTACATGTCCACCCCCATGTCCATCCTCTGTCATGTGCAGCAGCCCCTACATGTCCACCCCCATGTCCACCCTCTGTCATGTGCAGCAGTCCCTACATGTCCATCCTCTGTCATGTGCAGCAGCCCCTACATGTCCATCCTTTGTCATGTGCAGCAGCCCCTACATGTCCACCCCCATGTCCATCCTCTGTCATGTGCAGCAGCCCCTACATGTCCACCCCCATGTCCATCCTCTGTCATGTGCAGCAGTCCCTACATGTCCATCCTCTGTCATGTGCAGCAGCCCCTAGATGTCCATCCTCTGTCATGTGCAGCAGCCCCTACATGTCCATCCTCTGTCATGTGCAGCAGTCCCTACATGTCCACCCCCATGTCCATCCTCTGTCATGTGCAGCAGCCCCTAGATGTCCATCCTCTGTCATGAAAGGTGGAGACTAGGGGCATTCGAGTGCAGCCCGTTGATTGGCTGACTGGGCTGAGTGACATTTGACTGAAAGACAAAAATCAAAAGCGAGGCAAGACACTGTCGGTAGGCTAAGCTTTTTAATCTAGGTTAGTCTAACCATGTCTGTCATGCACTGTTAATTCCAGAAAATTATGAAATTGCAGTTTCCCCCCCAAAATGACCTAAATCACTTCCATTTAATTTGTACTAGTTCCTATGTGATGAAAGCTTTGAATTATAATCTTGCGTTGTTCTTGTTTAACACCTTTTTCAAAGTGGGGGCGTCAGGGGGGCCTCAGCACATATATTTTTTTACATTTCCGGTAGTATTGTTAATAGGTTTTTAAAGACAGGGGGGCATCGGCCAGAAGCTTATGCTCTTTGGGGGGGGGGCCTTGGCAGGGAAAAGTTTGAGAACCCCTGCTATAAACAGGCTTAAAAAAAACAGTTTGTCCACATTGTGAGGTACGATGTCGTTGGTATAAAGGTTGTAGGAATCAGTTACTGCACTGTAACACCATTACATTGTTAATAAAATGCATTTCAGAAATAACGGGAATTGAAAGCTTTTGAATTTTCATTGTCAAAACCGGAAATCACGTACCCGACTAATGACACACGCTAAACATTAACAATAAATGAAGATTATATAAAATGAATTGCTTAAAAATAATTCATTATCAAAAAAGCCCCACTGCTTAAATTTTCCTTTCTATTTGTTGACGGTCATATGTCTTTCTAATATAGCAAAGAACATAGGTAGAATTTTCTTGTGGCTTCCATTATGGGGCACCCAGGACAACACCCAGATATTGGTCTTTGGTCCCTGATTGGTGACCTGCTCTCCGGTTTGTGATTTTTCTCATTCGTTCTGTTCCAGGTGGGCCATCCAGGTGGTCTTCCCCTAACTGCGGCTGCTGTTGCAGGAACCACAAGGATGACGGAGAGGGTGAAAGCGGGACCTCCTTCAACGAGCTGTCCACCTCCAGCTCAGAGAGCCAGTCCGAGGCGGGCTCGCCGCACGGAACCGTCATCCGCGGGCCAGCGAGCCGGCTGTCCAACACGCAGACCCTGGAGCGTCCGCCCAAGAAGGGGCACGCCCAGCGGGCGCAGCAGGCAGAGCAGTCGCGCAGGAGGGGCGACTTGCTGCGCACGCTGACCTCCGGTTCCCGAGATGCCTGCGCCGTCAGGAAGAGGCCTGTTAAGGACAGGACCACCACTGAGGAGGATCTGGAGAAGTGCATCAAGGACTTCCACAAGATAAAGATCCCTGACCACTTTCCCGAGAGGAAATACATGTGGCAGTCCGATCTGCTACGGAAATACAGGCTCTGAAGGGGAACAACGCTCAGTGACAAAGACTAAATTGAACGCATGAACGCAAATAGATTTAACTGTACACTGTACGACACTGCCTCACTTTGTCTAAACTCTATGTTTTTTAGTGACTGTGGATGATAGGTCTGTTGGCAAAACTCTCACCTCAAAATAATGGTTTCACATAAAAGCACAATTTCTGCTTTAAGTGTTATTCTTCTTATTATATGACATATTAACCGCACTACAGTGAAGATTATGTGATTCTGTTTCTGCTGCGAAAGTACAAAATGTACCTTTATAATAGTGCTTTAATACTACAATGTCAGTAATGATAGATATGGTATTACTGTTGTAACAGAGATGTTGAAGATCGATGTACACCCAATGAGAAGAATTTATTTGTTCTGACCACGCACAAAGTATTAGCTACTATCTTGTACATTTTCGCTATGTTATGTAATGCCAAAATGTGTTCTTCACCATATAAATATTCTTTATTTTTTCCTCGGAAAACCAGATCTGTAAGAAACAATCTGCAGGGAATGGTGGGCGAGAAGCCAGGGGAGAAGCAAGTCACGTGACCTGCAGACTTCTTTTTTTAAAGGATGTTTTAGTACACATCTGTTTGGCATAGGAAGAAAAATAGTCTGCAGAAGGAGTTTCATTGTTGGTCTGCTGTCCTGTTTGCCTCTGGTGTTAAGTAGCAGACCCTCATTACGTTCCCCTTGATTCTGGTGCGCCTGGTTCCCCCCCAGGTGTCACTGGCCAGTGGTGACTATTTCCGCTGCCCCTCCACACTGATGGATCATGTGAAGAAACGCACTGAATTCCCCTTCAGTTAAAATGAGGAACAGCTGTATTGTCCCCTGAGGAGCTCTGTAAACGGTATAATGGTTCTGATGTAATGTTTACTCCATTACTTCAGAGCCATTGGAATTGAAATCTGACTTCATCACTGAAATGAGTGCTAGTGCCATTAAGGAATGTAGATAGCAAAAACGAGGTCAGCGGTTTTAGATTGTGGTGTGTCACACATACACAGACTGAATTTTAATGAAAAACTAAGTATGCCATGAACGTAATGTAAAAATTTCAGGATTCTATTTATATGTTAACTTGTTTAACAGACTACTGTCTATATTAATTATAAATTTATTGTGTTTACTTATGTGGCGTGACACAGTACAAGCCCAACTGTGCAATAACACTAGTCACATGAACTGTAAATAACATTATGATCATTATTCAATTATGAACATTATAATGGTGTTGAGATCAATTGGTTACAGTAAACATATTGCTTTACACCAGGCTTTCTATGTCTGTAAGGTGAATGAACAGCACATTTAAATAAACAGTGGGTACTCATTGCATAAATTCTCATTACACTAAGACTCTATACGTGCAAAACCTGAAAAGTTCAATGATTCATTTATCTTGCCTGGTTTATGCTATTCCCAGCATCCTGATGTAAATAATAATAATAATGATTATTATTATTATTGTTATTATTATAAGAAGAATTATTCACTGAAATTTTACAGATATTTTAATACATACGAAAGTGTCACCCCATGCAAATATTTATCAATGCGTCTCTACTAACTTTAATAGCTATTAATAAGGAAGACGGATGAATTGTTGTTTCCTTGTGAGTGCACAAAATAGTGGGAGTAAATCATGCAAATATATTACTTTGAAATATCTAATGTGATTTACCAAGACTGAAATAAATTTAGATGACGGTAATTCCCACGTGTAATTGAATACTTGGGTGGAGTACATGTTACAGGGACCAGGAATAAATTTTTGGGTAAGGCCAGAATATAACTTAGAGGGACAATTTTTTACATTTACATTTTAATTTTGGTTTGCAACGACACCTTAGAAAGATAAATACTAAAATAATGTTTAAGAAACAGTGAGAACAGTTGGACGGGAAACAGTTACCATTACATTGCTTTCTTCTTCAGAGGCAGGTAGTAATTTGTTGGCTTTCCTCTTCCACTAACAATTCAAGCTGGTGGAGAAGAAATATTTCAATTTTCTTAATTAAACTTTGTGTGGTTTAGGTACTTTGGCTTCCACTGGGTGCCACAGAGCGGACTTAGAAATGATGGGGGGGGGTTGGCACGGTCTTGAGGTGTTAAAAATTGTAGAACGTATGACAATTACTTTCTCATTCCACAGTTCATGAATTTAACTTGGCAGTATTTAGAAACAATTTGAAAAAATAAGAAAAAGGGTTAAATATACCGAGCAACTACCCATATTATTATTCATATTTGATACAGTCATAAGACTTTACAAGACTGATCACCGCGCTTGTTCTAATCAGCATTCTAACTGCACCGAACGTTTAATTTTCACAGCCTCAACATTGCTATATCAAGCGACATTGTGTGACGCAGACGACTGCTGTAAAAACCACAAACATGTGTTCCTTCCATGTTTAGAATGTTCTAAAAACAAAGTTCTGCAAAGTAAATATATTTTCCTGCCTACATTGCACGGGTGGCAGGTTCTCACGGGTTGTCAGAAACGTTCGTTCTGAGAAATAATTATGTACCAAGGAAACTGTTGTGTAGATTGGCTGACCAATCTACTGCGCACAGGCCGAGATGATAAAAAGCCAAGAAATACAGCAAGTTGGCTTTCGACTGGCAATCTCTCTGGCACGGTTCTGTTGTGTTAAACATAAAAAAACAACCCATGCGCAAACACACACACACGCACACACGCACACACAATAAACATGGAATAATAAAACGCGTTTAATAACTAACAGCTTGTTTTCCTTTCCATAATAAATTCGTAATCCAATCATTTTTTCTCTCGATATTGTCTCCACAATTTTGAATCACCAACTGTGCTAATGCATCTGGGCTCATCGCCACGCATTCCGCCACCTCACACAGCGAGGGTGAAGAAGTATGACTTTACCCTCCCTCTCTCCCTCCAATCCTTGTGCTATCCATCTCGTTTCCACTCTGCAGGCTCCACAAAGGTTCAGCGCCGACTGGGGTAAAGGTATGGCCCTCTCGACGGTACTGATAGCTTGTAGACAACTCTGAAGATGGTAGGAGACGCTAGCTATTTATTAGCAACCTAAACAGACCGGGTCTCGCTCTGCTATTTGTGCTCTCCTGAACAAAACCGGCTAATCACAGGAGCTGGATTTGCCCCCGCACTGATTGAATGTTGCGCAAAATAAATTGCTTTGCGTAGGGAAGACTTATACAGAAAAAAATGATGGTACAGCTCATTGCTATATTGTATTAATGTGTAGTGTAGTTCAACATAGGTTAAGTATAAAGCAGCTTTTTCGCTTCATCTGGCACCTTTCATACTACCGTGTATTACATTGATAAGGTAGAATGTAGTACCGTGCAGATATGAACAAATTTCACAGTATAGAGAACACCCTTGATTTGTCCATAAAAGCGTAACTTTACACATATTTTCTGTGTTGGGAAAACCTATTATGAAGCGAAACCCTTTGGGCACCAGAAGGTAAAACACACTACATGTATTACCTGGCTGTGATACATTCGCTATTTAGCAATGCATAGGTACAGGAAGTTTCCCCCTTTTAATCTTTCTTTTGCTTTTGTCGTGACAGCTCTGTGATGTTGAGCGACTACACAGAGCTCTTACACTTGCAGTGTTGGTTAGGGTCCCCAGGTAGCTATTTTCACTCGGTTTTAAATATGTCTCCTCAGGCTCAGATTTTTCATTACAACAATGCGGCTACAGCAGAGACGGGGTTAGAATTTTCAGAAGTTTACAGTCAGAATGTGCATTAGCATATCCATTTGTGATATTACAATTTAACGGCACCAGCAAAAGATATTGTGGTTTTGTCATAATTTACTGCCTGATATAAAGACTATGCACTGAAAATGAAATGAAAAATGAAAAACTTAAGAGTGTTAAGAACGGCGTCAGTTTCAAACAATGATATATCGATCTTTTGGACTGATTTTTTTTGTATATTAAATCCAGTCGCACAAATAACACATTTCTTGACAATGAATGTTCTATGAACATTATCCGTGAACACATTTGGCATTCAAAAAAATATACAGATTCTCTGGAGAACGGAAGCCTTCCTTGTGCCATAATCTAATTCCTCTGATTCTAAAAAAAAAAAAAAAAAAAACCCCCAATGCATTCCTGTTTGATTATATACGCTTCTGGTGTATCTTGTAAACCGCTTGTTATAAAAAAAGCAACTGACTAGTAAGATAACCTCTAGAAATACATTGAAATGCTCAATCATACTTCAATAAGGATTCCTACATTGGTTGCATTTGTAATACATTGTTTTGCTATGTACAATATCATTGTACGCAGAGGTTTTTGGTAGAGTAGAAATTTATTGTATTTTAACTGAATTTTACTAGTAGGCTATGGACTGGCTCAAAGCAACACTTTCCACTTTGGTAAAAGGGGCCACTGCAACGGGTCTTACCATTTAGGATTTTTGTGGCACTGGAAGCCCTTAATATCATGTATCCAGACTTAAAATTTAACTAGGCATACAGGTTAAGTGCCCTGCCAAGTACTGTAAAGTAAAGTTTTGATTGTGTTAGGTTACCATACCAAAGACCATACCATCAGTCAACCAGTTCTACATACGTATTTTAATTTCCAAACAGTATCATCAGTCATCACAGCTCAAATGTAGAAGGCAAAACTGTGTTGGTGAGGACCAACAGAGCTGAACTAAAAAACTATTCCATATTTCATGACAAAAAGCAGGGTGTTCTCACATTGACAGCAAGCGGAGCACATTTTTATTTGGTAAAAGAATATAAATTGAATGAAATTATGGCCGATCGCCGAGCAAACTGTGTGGTAGTACGCTGTGATGTTAATTAGTAAGAAGTAGGAACTCTTGTTCTTGCCTAAAGATAGCTTTCTTGTTTGTTAAAAAAAATTTTTTTTAAACCCAGAACAGCAGATGCCGGCCTTGTCTGACGAGCTGCCTGAGTTTCTCTGCCAACCTAGCTGCTCTACTGGAGCGGTACGAGATTTGCTGAAGTTTGTTTGAGAGAGAAGCGTCTCTTATGTAACCGTATTCTTTATGCAAATGGGGAGAAAATGCGCAGTGCACATGTAATATACACTGTAGTCATTGCACATACCAAAACGCCATCTTTGGACAGCACATTATGGCTCGATCACTGATTTCTCATTGCTGTATAGGTTACATCTTGTAGTTGTAGTATATAATATAGTACATATGCTATATACCAATGTATACATATAAAGTATAGCTTACATCCACCTAGTATACTAAGCTGATATTTCACTAAAACAGATAAAACAACTATTTCAAGCTGTTTCCAAACAGTTCGTTTTGCCGAGCCTATTAAAATGGGATTATCAAAATAGGAAAAAAATAAACAATGGCTTTAATATTCTACACACGTGCACACACACACAAACACAAATGCATGCACATACGCACACACACACACACACACACACACACACATCTGGTATGCTGCCATGTCGCCTATGGATTTGTGTTGGTACAGTCTTACACTGGCAAAACAAAAGGAAAGAGTCAAATCAATTCAAACTCTTTCTCACCAATATGGGTCACCAGTCTAACCAACACTTTCTTGTCTTATCCCAGCCTGCATTTCTGGGTCTTGGCTGACCCACACTGGTGTCACATCATCGGCATCTGTATCAACATCAGCTGAGCCTTAACAAGTTCACTACAGCTGGGTGGAGCCCAGTCGTTCTCAAGCCATTTAGTGGACTCAATGGAGAAGTACCTGCAATGAAACCTCAGAACTCCCTACCTCCCACTGAAGACTCTCACCACAAAGCACCACTCTCACCCTCTCTCTGGTTTTGGAATATTTCAGGTACTTGGAGCTTTCCTTGGAGTGGCTTACCCCCGTTCATCTGGTTTTGCTTCTAGGAGTGTGAGATCACCTTTATTGAAAAGTATCCATTCCTTGCATCTCACACCATATTTTGTATCCTGGAAAAGTTTATTTTTGCCCCCTTTGAGATGCCCTCAGAGACTAACCAGCAAGCTTAGGATGTCTGTGGCGAAGTGAAGTGAAGTGAAGTGAAGTGACGGGACGCAGGCAACAGGGAATTACCTCTGGTCATGTGGAGCAGGGGTCATGTACTAGCTTGAGGAACTACTGATGGTGAGGGATGACATGAAGATCACCACATATATCGAGCTACAGGTGATCCTATGGCAATTTTCTAGCCAGTCAAGTGCCTGAGTTGATATCAGGGCCTGGTGGTCTGTTTGCAGTGTGAAGGCGTGACCAGAAAAATACACATGCCAACGGTTATGTGCCCAGACGCAAGCTGGTGCGTCACGCAAAAAAACTGAGCAACTCCTAGTCTTGATACATGGGCATCAGATGGGGTCTTGAGAGGTTGAAGTCAGGAAATGAGGTGAGCCAATGAGGTGAGCTGACAACAGCGTTGTCAGAGGCTGAGTAGTGGGCCATAAACCTTAGGTTATACTGTTACAGAGGCTGGCTTACGGATATAGCGAATGACATACATTTTGGATTAGAGAGGGAAGATGCCCTCAGTTGATAGACAGAAGCCAACAAACTCCATGAAAGGGGCAGCACACATTCACGTATCCTCACTGAGAGTGAGAATATAGCGTGCAAAGACAGTGAATACTATTGTCAGTCGCTCATCATGGCGGGCAAATGTGGAACCATGGACAGTGTCGCAGTTAAAAATTGATACATTAGCCCCAGTGTCAAGACGAAGGAGCCGGAAAACTGACAGTACATGTCATAAAAGGTACTAAAAGGCTGACAACTAACATTCTGGATGACTGTAGATCCAGCTTGGGCGTCCCGATCTTCATCCAAGTACTTTGCCACTTCGACCTCTCACTAACACTCTTCTCTAACACTCAAGGCAGCTAGACAGCTTGACCTAGTTTTTCACTATGGTATTTCATAGACGGCCAGGAAACTTGGCATAACCATCAATGACTCCCCGTCTTTCACTGAGAAGATTATGTTGGTCACCAGTCCCTGTAGAGCCCTTCTTTGTAACATCAAAAAGATTTACGTGTCCCTCCCCCCACGCCTGCTATCTACAAACCCTGGTGCAAGCCCTGGTTATCACCCACCTTGACTTCTACAACTGTATGTTGATTGTGTCAGAGGTTTGGCCAATTTAGTTTCCATAACAACAAGCATGCAATGTTATTCCATAAGGTTAATCACGGACAATAACAGTTACAGTTTCTCCAGCTGTGAGGGGAAACCTACCCGCGTGTACAAACACACACACACAAAAGAACAACATTTAATTAAAAAGAAGTCTGGCAACCGCCCACTGGTTGGGACCTAATACGCCAGCTAACTACTGTAGTACAGAGCGACCTGGTGACACACTATGACTTCATCAAGTTCAGCTACTGGCCACGACAGTCGTTTTTTTTCATTTTTATCTGACTGGGCTAACCCCACTGACGTGTACCTGACTGGTTCCTCAACCCCAGTCACTAGGGTTTCCATAGTTCTGTATGTTCTCTACCTTTGTTACCTGACTGTATGCGCTTGTTCTAAGCCACTTTGAATAAGAGTTTCAGTGAAATGAATAAAATGTAATGTAAAGATGACCTTGTGCGGGCAGTTGTGTGTAGGATTGCCCTGGTCAACTTACTGCTGACCACCTCTGACCACCACGGCCTTAGCTTTTTATCTGTCAGATTATTTTCTCTAGCAGATCCGAGTGACCCTTATGTCATTGATGACCAAGCTAAACGCAGTGTTAGATACATTCAAGATTACAAGCATGAATGACAAACTAATTCCCTCAGTTCATTTTTCTTTAATTTTCATGTTTAAAATTTCTCTCTTAATTATCTAACAAGCTTTTCAGTATCAATCTGTGCCACGCGTCCGTCTAGAATACACGCACGGGAGAGGTCCGGGCACGCCCATCAGCACCGGCTGAGGATCAGGC
>JAOVYW010005852.1:0-11937 GCA_025775045.1 Hiodon tergisus
AACCCAGGCAGCGACAATATAAGTATTAAAGTATTTAATGTAAAAAGAAACAACTGTTAGACTTTTTAGTCGTCATGACTTCCATGTGATCTTTCTCATTCCAGTTTGTTTGTATTCACTATACAGGAGTTCGGTAGACGGGTTGATTGCAATGGAACACTGTGCTAATAAATCGATAGCTTAATGTAACTGCAATGTGACAGATGGGGATCATGGGATGTAGCAAGGAGATTGTGTGACAAGTCAAAACTCATCTCAAAGAGATGACAGAACGTATAACCATAATTTGGAGAAGGAGCTGTCACTCAATAGCTCTCTCTGCATGGGTAGGACATACAGTTAAAGTAATATCTAATTTAAACTCACTAATGTTTTGCGATGTACTGATGGATTCCGATGTAGCCTGTGCGGTCAATGAGCGTCTTGAGGTATTTTGGGGCTTATTTGCCCCTAATTTGTTTTGTTTTTCTCATCTTTTTGTTCAGTGCAAAACGGTTTTTGACAACTTTCAAATTGCTGATAAAATCAGGTCCTATGAAAGGCTTGTAATATGGGTTTACACTCACAATTTTGAGATAACAGTTCACTCTCTACGCTACACCCATACACAATAGCCATTTGAAGGGCAAAAATGGCTTGATTCTGTCCTGTATTATTTCACAAGGAATATCCTCCTTGTGTTTTAATCTAAGGACACTTTTCATGACCTCCATCATGGCATGACTGCTTTCATTTGGTGGTCATAAAAAATAGGGCAGAGGGAGAGGTTGATTTTTCCTTCATTTCAGTCATGTTTACAACACCTTTAATATTACGGCTCATAATTGTCTTTTAATCATAATGTATACAACTATTTAAACATAATTAATTGACAGGTCCAATAATACTGTATTTTGTGTTCATAACCAGCAAACACAATTTAAACCCAGGAGAACGTAGGCACATGGTGCAAAAATTTGACTAAACAAGCGGCAAAACAAAACAACTTTTGTCCTGACAGCACGTCAAAAAGTTAAAATAAAAAAATCACTTGCTCTAGTAAAACAAGTTCCAAGCAAAATGCGACCCCCATGCATTTCTGTGTTTTTTTATTATTTATTTTAATTGATACAGACCTACAGACAAACAACTCTCGTATACTTCCATACACATTCCGGAGCCACATTTCGGAAAATCTGCTGCGCTCAAAGTTTCAGCGGAGCTCATTACGGATCGTGGTGACAGCTTGTCGATAGATTCTTTATTTAACTAATGTTCTTTTAAGCCTTATGCCCTTAAATTTGTAAAGCACCTAGTGATCACCTCTGCTAGAGAGCGAACTGGGGCGGTTAATAAACAAAGATGTCAAGTAGACAGGGGATATTCTGCTGATGTGTGGCTAAAAATCACAAATACCACCTACATAAAATGATGATGCAAGGCAGAATGCCGCACTAAAAGAAGAAAAACGACAAACAGAAGCACCGTATTTATGACATAAATTATTATTTTTGATGCTTTTTAATAAGTTTTCTTTCCCCCCCCCAACAAGTCAACGCGTCTGCAGGCAAGACTTTGAGACATTGCTAGCCCCAGCCGTGGAGTTTATCACGAGGTGAGCGGAGAGGAGGAGGGTGGGGCTGACGGGTAGTCTACGTACACCTCACCTGACAGAGGCTGAGACCTCATAACCGCTCAACATCGGACAAGGCACATTTCCTCATTTCAATTTGAAGCTTAAATTTCGGCAGACGTGAGTGGTTATATCATAATACCACATCAAACGCAGATCAGGGAATGTTACCTGCACTAAGTTCAACCTTGCATGGCTAATCTTTTGGAAACACAGCTCATACTCTCAAGTTTTAATCTGTTTAATGCCTTCCTCTCACAGGGAAAACTCAACTGAGGCCCACTCAACTATCAAAATAAACCTTATACAAAGTTAACTTGTAGAAGCAGATGTTCTTGCTGCAAAAAACATGTTTATGAAGACACGCATACACAGCAGGTATTGTCAGTTTGACTGACAGTTTTTCTGCCCAATCAAAGCCTAAATACCACCCAGTCTATTGAAAGCCCACCCAAATTTTTATCTTGTTAGAAAACCATAAACGTACACAAGATACATTTGTGCATTTGTGTCCAGTATTAAAAATGGTCAATGAATAATAAAGCAAAAACTGCAACTTACAGACCAGGGCACACAAAGATATCTCTGTTTCCCAAAATGCAAATGGTAGCGCAGGAGAATCTTCTATTCGTGTCCAGTTTTGGTCTCAGTAAGCCTAAATTTAGTACCTGCGTCTCAGCCAATCAAGCAAAAAATATCAAACTTATGCTGTAATGCGGAAGTCCTATGCAAGCAGTGTCATGGTGCAGTAGTTGGTTTCTTCTTCTCTCACTAAACAATAAACCACACAAAAAAAATCTAAAAGTTGTAACTGCAACTCTTTTTGAATGCATTTCTGTTTTCATAAATTACTTTTTATCAGTGTTAATGTATAAGGCAGTAGCCTAGATTCATTATAAAACAGTAAAATGTTTATATAGAACAGTGTTTCCATTTAAACACACAAGGGATTTATATCTGAAATGCCATGTTTATTAACAAAACACTGTTTAGAAACAGAATCCCTCTTGGGCTGAAATGAAAACACTCTGTTCTATATTAAAGAGAAAAATTTTTTTGCAGTTTTTAAATTAATCTAGGCTATCGTTTTATATTAGAAAAACACTGATAACATTTTATTTATAAAAATTGATGTATTCAAAAAGTGTTGGAGTTGCACGTTCTCAATTTATAACCAAATAAATATATAAATGACAATAAGCGGAAGAATACAAAATAGGACAGGGGTGAACTGTGCATTCGTTTGCTATTCATGTAATGTACATCTGTGTTTCGTTTTTTACCGGGTGGAACCCCTCATTTGGTCCGTCTGTCATATCGGAACGACGTCTTGCTTCTTACACGGAACCAGCGACTGTGATTGGTTTTTATGTAACCACACCCTTGCCACACCTACAGGCAAATTACTAGTTTAAGCCAGGCCTTTTAACAGTTGGGTTTGCGCTGGCTCCACCATAATGGGCCATGGAAATTGCAAAAATCGACTTAACTTGCCAGTGTCAGGTCTCTGCGTTAGAGAATGGCGTGATGATCACCAAAATACCTTGAAAGATATTACTGGAAAAATGTTTGAAATAAACACAGATGCCTCCTTTGTTGAACTTTTTTTGGGTTAATGAACTAATTTCCCTTTGCTATAGCCTGTCAACGTTGGCAGAAAAATTTAATTATGGTCACAATATAAAGTTTTTACGGCATAAACTTCATACACAAGACATATAATCATCTTTTACCACATAGCACATATTTTATATATATCTTTGAGAAGAACTGATGTTACCTACAACACGCGTTTCCCCCTTTCTTAATTGCATTAAGTAAGCTATCTTCATAAGATGTCTGTCAAAACTCAATAGACTCATTAATAGGCAGTCTGGGTAGTCTCCCAGACAGCGATATTGTTTCAAAAGTGTGGCTAAAATGGCAAAGCGTCCCTAGTGCATAGGGTCCTACAAACGTCTTCCCCACCGGCAACAGCAAGTCTCATTAGTTAAATAAGTTGTGAGCATATTGATCAGAATTCCTAATTTACTCCTTCAATGAATAACAAGAGGCCCCTTCAGAAGAGTGCTGATAGCCTCAAGATGATATCCTGATAGAGCTGTTCCTTTAATAAAAGACCTATCAAGTTCTCATCCGTCATTTGCATGTGTATTGTATATTTACCGTTTAAAAGAAATATCAATGACAAGCGTTGACTACAGCCAAATTATCCGTGGCACAATGGAGGTAGATTGTGAAAGGCGAACAAAAGCAGTGGCTTGTCGGCAGCCACGTCACGTGATTCCTACGGCCTCAGTTGGCGATTGTGTGGCCCTGGCACAAAGTCGTCCGGCAAGCGAACCGCGAGTTTCGGGTGTGGTTCCAGGCGATCTTAGCGGATTCTACCATGCGAGTGGAATTAGTCCGATGGGTGGTTATTCTGTGCCCTTTGGAAATAGTTATGGGTTTCATTACTCTAGTACCATCGATAAAGCTACTTTGCTGTATGTTAAGTCCTTAACTGCGTCATGCAAGGTCACATGTTCTTACATGCATGCAAATTGTAGTTTATAATGCTTTTTTTAAAAAGCAACAACAACAGTTCCCACCAAAAAATACATTTGCTGGTTAGTTTAGCACATCAGTCTTTTAATGCATTTCATTTTCTTGAAAAGCTCACGATATGTATGGCAGATCATATATTTACTTACTATTCAACTCAGCCTTCAACTCATTAAAAATGCATGGTGTGCTGACAAAACTGCTGATGTGTCTATTAAATGACATTTCAAATGAACACTATTATTGTTTTGCACAGAAGACCAAGCTATTTGTTTTTATACACAGAGCTCCTTTGGAGTATTACTGTGCTTGCTGAGATACCATGCGTTATTGACTGGAGATTGAATTTGATTTGGAAAATTGCTCTACAAACAGCAACAGGGTGCTCTGATACTGCTGAGACACAAAACAAAATATAGACAGGGAAAGCATTTAAAAGATTTTCATTATTTCCCCCTATTGCTGTTAGGCCCGAAGCCTGCATTTCAGAAATATGCTACTGCAGTTGAGAAGGAAGCAATGCATGAAAACAGCACAGTGCTTACCCAAGCAGAACCAAAGGATCTGCTAAGTGAAATCAAAGCGTGAATTGCTCGTCAAAGTTGCTTAAAATTCAAATGATCAAATCATCAGTGATCATTGCTTCTGAAGTCACAAAGTAGGTAGTGATGTGTAGAGAATTGTACTTTTTCCTCAATACCAGGCAGGGCAACACGTTGAAGCCTTTTAAGATCCGAGTGAAATCGAGGGCACTGGTTTAAGATGTCTGTCACACAATGTCGTTATAGAAGAGTAATAATACAACGCAGTCAAATGCTATCTTGTGTTCACAGGCCGTGAAACTCTATCATCTATCATGAACGAAGCGTGGACTTCTAAGCATGGTGTCCGGCCGCTAAGGATAAGCCTCACTCACTCCTCCTCGAAGCCAACAAGCTTAGTATGAGTCGTTGCTGTTGATTGTCACCGGGGAGACGGTCTCTCTAGCCACCGCGTTCGCTGCGTGTGCGGTTGGTGGAAAGGGAACAATCCAACATCAGAAAAGAGAAAAATCCAGAAGAAGGCAGCTGCTCCCCTCCAAACTTTGCATAGATATTAATTTGTTTATTTTTAAGTTGCTGCTAATCAAGTCGAGAGATTTGAGGTTGCTGCCCAGGGGAAGCCTGCAGCTATTTTCCAATTAGCGTCACTAGGGAGACATTCAAGAAGAATCCTACTCAGTGTAGAGAAGTAGTGTTTTTTTAAAGAATAGATTAAACGATTGTGACAGCAACCTCAACACAGAAAACATACAAGTGAGAAAGATGGATAAACACTGGTGCTGCTTTTGAGTGTTTATTGTCTCCTGTCACAATGAAACGGGTGTGCAAAAACCAAAGCTTTTAATGGAGCAATTAGCATGAGGTCTCCTAGAAGGTCAGGCATGTAAAGGAGTCCTCTGAAATCTCACATATCAAGGGTGGGTAATGTCATAGGTATAATGCATGATATGTGTATGTATGTACGTGTGTGTGTGTGTGTGTGTGTGTGTTTCATATATATATATTAGTGCCAGTGCTATTGTATTTTAGGCTGGGATTCAAAGGCACCAGAACACGCCCTTTCATTAAAAGGTCCTGTCCCTATATTATCCCTGTATCATCAGAAGTAATTTCCATAATCTTTAACCATCACCATTAGGCCTTCTCTGTGACTGATCCTCTAATAACTTGTACTGGATTACCACTTTTCCAGATGTCATTAACTTGGAACATACAACAGGCTGATTAAATACAGCACAATCTACAATGCAAGCATGCTGAAAGATCTCTATACACCCATGCTAAATTAGCTATGGTAAATGTATTCTCCTCCAGTCTGATTTTCCATGCCTCTGTAGCCACTGAATTTTAATAGTTTTAGCCATTTCAATTTTGTTAATGAACAAGAAATCAGTGTACGTTGAAGTATACGGAAATGTCAATGTGTATCGCAATATGTATAGATTCACGGGCAAAGTATTGTGATTCATATAGTCTCATGAGTTCAGTTTGTGGTTTTCATCCCCACTGACTAGTTAGCTGAATTACGGATCACTTGTTCATTCTTCTCAGTAGTGTGTCTGTTTTCAGGTATTTTTCAGTATCTTCATTTTTACTTGATCCCTCAACATTCTCTTAGGTAACCATTAGTGGAGAGTACCAATTCCAGATCTTCCGAAGATAATTTAAGATGCTTTCAAATTATGAAGAAAAAAAAGAAAACGTGAAAAGCATGGCGCTCTGTGCACTGGACTGGTGGGGGACAGAAGAAAAGAAAAGAAGGAATCCTTTCTGCAACGCATTGTCCTGATCCCTAAAACCTCTTGACGTGGCTTAATCTGGCCTTGTGGCACTTTACATCTACTGAGAATATCTGAAGTAGCAGAAATCCATCAAGAGTAATGGCATTGGTGTATGTCCGGAGGGCAGCCGTCTCATTGCTTACTCTCATCGAGAAACGTACAGTATGCAATCACAGTCCTACCCGTTGAGTGGCGAGAATCCAGGCCCATAAAGAAACCATGTCTTCATGCTCTATTTAAAGGGAATCACATTTTAACTTTTTTTTTTTCTTTTTTTCCCCTTAACAAGATGTGTCAGCACTCTCATTCTCTTCGCTGTACACCATAGCCGTTCACCCCCGGCCTGAGCTCAGATGTGGGGCTCGGAAATTAAACCTCACCACTGAAGGTGTTTCTGACGGACCCTGCGGGGGCGTGCTCAACCTGTACATTACGTAGGAGGTTATTTTATTTTTATTGCAATGTCGTTGTTGAAATCCAATGGTTCCCGTCATGGAAGCGGAGGTGAATGTTCAGCTGCTGGCTCAGTTGCATTCCATCAGACGGCAGCGATCAGGACAGTGGAGAAAGTGGTTCGGAAAAGGAATATGAGTAGGGAGAGTCAGGTGGAACGTATCTGAAATTTGGTTTATCACAAGTCAATGAGAATGCACCTGAGGAGTCTTCTCACGCCGAACGCAAAGGTAGCGTTTATCTCGACGCCGTCACGTGGAGGTGTCTCTGTTCACTGGTGTTAATGTTGGAGTTATGCCTAGCCACAGTGCTCTGAGCGTTGTGAACTATTCAACCAATGATCGATTCACATATTATCACATGCCATTATATCCCCTAGATGGCGTGCTAGGGCCCTACCCGTGTAATGTCCGAGTGGAGAAGTGGAAGATCTTCTGTTGAAGATTTCAGATACGGTGGATAACATCACAGATGGATTTCACATGTCCCCTGCCATCTAAATTCTGAAATAATTAATTGGAGATATCACAGTTTAATATAATTACATACATTTTGAAATAATTCCATATTATTCATCCTTAATTACTTAATTCATTCCTTTGATTAATCGTTAAGTTTCCCTTGTGTCTTTTCTAAGGGTTGGCAGTGTGATTTGGTATAAAAATTAAAATGTATTGCGCGTGTGTGTATATGTATAGTAATTTTTTCTAATAATTTAATTTTATGTTAAAAGCTAAAAGCCTTCTAAAACAATGGAATTATATAAACGATGTGTAGTAAACAAAAACTTTTCCTTGTCTAAAGAGAGCATCTGCAGAGCAGAAAGATTTATGACTGGGTGGCCTTAACATTACTGGATGGCCTTAACATTACCGTCAAATTAATATGGCATTTGGTCATTCCCTGCATATGGTGCATTTCACAGAAAGCTTACATTTGTCGGATAGATTAAAAAGTATACTTAACGATGTAAATATTATGTGCAGGCATTACTAAACCTTGAGAGCCAGTCTTTTGAATTCCATTGGTGTCAAGAATGACAAGTTTTCATGAACCATGCATTAATGTACAACAGAGGGGAGAGGCTACATTTTCAAACTTTTATTTTTAACTTTTACACATATTTAGATGTGTAATTTGTTTCGCGGACAGTATGGCAATTGAGTTTAACGAGGAAAAGAAGAAACATTTTACCTTCGCAACTAAAGGGATCACGTGATAATTATTCAATATTCAAGAACCGAAATAAACGTCAATTTTTGACAAATTAGCTTTAAAGCAGAATTTGGACTTGGATTCCCTTCGCCGTGTATTTAACTATGTACCTGTGTAACATTTTAAATTCTCGCTGCCCGTTTCACACAAGTGTATCCATCTAGTTGGAATACTGAATCAAGTCGCTGCCGGAACGATTGCTACCATACGCAAATTCAAAATTTAACAAAAATAATTACAGAGCAGAATGTGCAGACATAAACCACTTTAGCTATTACTGTTATGTACTTTAACCGTGTATCTGGCCGTACTTCTCCGACTTTTGAGAAAACGGTCCACCTCAAAAAAAAAAAAAAAACTGGGGGGGGAAAAAAAAAAAAAACTCCCAATGTTTAAATATTCTCCGAAAAGCACTACAAATCGGAAAGGTACCGACGCAAAGGAGCAGTCGGAAAGATCGGGATGACATGACAAAGCGAGCACTTCGTGTCAGCGTGGATTAAAGGACAGATTTGTGTCTCAGCCAGTCTAATGCCGTGTCAAATTATGCAAATCCCCTCAAAAGGATGCAAAGGGTATTTGGCTGTTTTCACCAGTACACCGTGGGCTCCTCGTTTGACCTCGATTTCCGGGCTTGTTTTCTCCAATGCCTTCGGATGATACTTTGAGAATTTTTCCGCAGTTGCGTGTGCCAACAAACCCTTTCATCTAGAGGGCCAAAAAAAGAAAATAATTTACTCTCAGAACTATTTTTTTTCATTTCCAATTTGAATATATTTGAAATTGATATGAATATAAGTAATGAACATATCCATAGGACCTCTGCAACATTTAGGTTCCTAGAATCTTTGAATGGTCTTTGGCTCATTTACGTAATGTGATACGTAAATGCGTTTTACGTAAAGTTTACAACTTTGTATCTGGTCCTTATATGCTTGCTTACCATTGGTCAGCACTTTATGCAACCAACACCTGATCTAGGGATTTTCTGGAGCATACGTACACAAGTTGCAACAGAAAGGTATGAATGGGTGAATAACAATGAACGTTTAGACAAAGTTTCCTCTGTGGAAACTGTAACAAGGCACATCAGAATGTAACCTTCATGCAGATTTAGCGTTATACCGTGTATTTCATTGGCTCAGCTCGGTGACTGTCCTGCAGTGAAGAGAAGTACCAAGTTAATGAGAACCAAACCAAGAGGCAGAGTGAAAGGATTTGGCACATAATAGAAAACACAAAACATTTTTATTTGGTTTCGGCCCCAACATAAAAATAAAAAACACAAAAAATGTTATATTACAAATACTGGCTTCTTTCCATTTACTTCATGTTGACATAACTGATGTGAAAACATACATAGAAGAAATTGAAATAATAACAGAATACCGCAGGTTTCTGTCAAGATTACAGTGCTACTGCATAAAATGTTTACCTATAAATAAATATCATTATGATAAAGCCCATCGGCGGGCAATAGGTTTCCAGCGATGGTCTGCCCAGGTACCAGATAAATGGAGTCATGAACAAAATTCTGAAGATTAGTATCCCTTTGTGGCTTCATGCCACTAGTGGTATTGTGCTATATGTGTTTAAGTATTTTTACAGAAGGCAGGTGGCCAGATTTATTTGGTGTATTAAATGCAGGTCTCTCTGGGACTTACAAGGCAATTCAGCTCTTTTGTTAGACATTTTAACACAGAAATAGTTTAATTTAAAGTTAAATAACCTTAAAAAGGGCCTATAGTAAGTGTTATAATTTGTTCTTATACCACTAATATTACTTGCTTTGTGTTTAATCAATTGAGATGCAAGTAGGTTGGATTACGGACGTTTTTTTTGTGTGTGAAAAGGTTTTGGACTAGGGGCTAGACTTATAAATGACAGAAATTCTGGCCCAGGAACCAAAAGTGCCACTAAAACACGTTTAAAAGGCATGGAGTATGAAAAGGCCAATGACAATGTCTTATGTTCTAAATAAAGCCACCAGCAGATTCCGAAGATTATGCTCTGACAGCCCGCCTCTCAATATTTCATGTCTGCTTTTTTTTTTTTTCTTTCACAAAATGGAAGGTCAAATGCATTGGCTGTTAGACACAGATTCGGGTCCGAAGCACCTCCAAAATTGGTATATAAAATACATGTGTAGTAAACAAAAATCTGCAGATAAAACAAAAAAACAACTGTTAGTATTATGGCAAACGTCAAAAGGAATTGCTGCATGTCACAGAGAAGAAACGTCATCTGTCACTTTGATAGCCTGCGAGGTATCTGCCTTAAAAATTGCGTATAGCCGGTTATTCTGCGGTGCCACAGAAGCGCTTCTAACCGACGTGTATAATGGGAAAAGTCACTGAACCGTTTCTGTGTGGTTGTCCTGTCATGTGGGGTTCCCATTACAATTTTGACTTTCCCTAACTGCCCTCTCCTACTCTTACTTCATTTCTGCTTTTCTATGGGCTGCTTTTCTATACCTGGAACTGACAGAAGCTCAAGGGAGTTTTCTCACCCGTGGAGGAATCGGTGCGGAGAAAGTCACACTGATATATGTTCTCCGATCTGAATCTTGCACGTGTGGCTATAACTTGCGTTATGCACTGAGCAAATCACGCTTAGCAAATCGTAACTCCAGAGAGCAACAACGTACATAATACACATAAAGAAAATTCAAGCAACCTTTAATGCCACAGAGAGAACTACCACTACCATAAATTACTAAAATCTTTAGTTATAAATGCGTGACAGGGTTAGTATTGTCAATAATAGTTTCCTTATCTATTTTTTTCATGCTGATTTCACGAGGTAAATCTCCCCTTTCCTTGTGTTGTTTAATACTCAGGAAGGTAAGCTGTGATTGGTCGACAGCTGCCCTCTTGTGCCCTCCTATTTTTCAACAGAGTCGATAACTGTGCCCGTGCCGTTCCCGGACTGATAAGTTTGATGTGGACCTGGTATGAATGTATTTCAATAAAAGAATATCGAAGCATAGTCTCACAAATTTCATTATCGCAAGCGTGATGGGGGTTTGATTTGATACAGGCCCAAGTCTATAAATGGAAACGACATTCTTTGGCAAATGTTATAACCAATTCTGTCTTGTACTTTTGCATGGCTGTCTGGCTCTCCACGGGCCTTGGCTCTCCACGGGCCTTGGTCCGTACGATCAAACTGCATCTTCTCATTAGCAGGTTGGGTCACGAGCTGCGATTTCAGAGGTTTAACTCCAGACAAGCCCCCTCTCTGTTACTTTAGATATTTATTTACCTCTAGTTTGTCAAATTAGTTTTGAAAGGTCTACAGTAAAATGGGTAGGGAAAGACTTAATGAAACGGCTAAATGAGCACTGCACAAGGCTTAAATTGAAGCCAAAAGTAAATTCTCCCTCGACATCACAGCTGAAAGACCCGACAGCTACCGAATGGCATGAAAAAAAATTATTTCAGAAAATACGTAAAACAAAATGATAGTTTTCATACACACTTCCGTTAAAAGACACCATTTATGTCTTCATGCAAGTTCCGTTTTTGGAGGGGGGTTGCGGGGCTTAGAAACACTTGACATACTTGTACTGTTGAAAATGGATGAGGTGCTATTGCTCAAGGGCGTTAAGGACATCAGTATACATTTCCTGAGGGTTTATTTAAGTAACAAGGCATGTGTTTGAGTGTTGTGCCGACAACCCTTGGAGCAGTGCCTATATGTTCACACTGACTCGAGTGCCCTATTGTTCTCATAAAACATACCACATTGTCAAAAATGTGGAACATTTTCATTATGTGTGTGTGTGTGT
>JAOVYW010005854.1:0-11935 GCA_025775045.1 Hiodon tergisus
TTTTTCCCCCCTTTTCCCCGTCTCAACATTTCTTTCTCCATCTCCAGCGCTCACTCTCTGGGTGTTTCCGACGTGCTCTGCACTGACATTGCCTTTGTGCCGCAGCTGACGGCGCCATCACGAAATGGAAATGAAACGGCTGGGGACATTTAGATTGAAACATTTAAATCAAGCAGTCTTGGCATATCCATATTTATAAACATTTTCAAGGAAGTTTTTACCTTAGACTGAGACGTGAAGCTCTAACACTAGCGGCCACATTTGAGAAACTTTGGGGGGAAAAGCATTGCTTTTTTCATTGTTATTTGCATTTTTCGTTTGGACGGCCTTTATAAAGTGAAACTGGGCTTGTGGCAAAATGAATGATGTCTGAGTGGAATCCATTTAACTATCAATACTATCCTTAATTTGCACATCCTAGCTTTAACTGCTGTAACTATCCTCCCTACCACCAAATCCCATGATGATCTTGCAAACAAAATGGGTTGCGTACAGCACAAACATGTAGCTAAACAGAGTGACCAAATATCCACTATTAATTAACCAGTGGTTTCATTTCACAGAGTGCACACAAAATCCTATCTCTGATAAGAAACATGATTAAATGTGGAAAACTAGTCACTTGGATCTTGGCATTAATCAAACATTTATTTAGTTGTTGGTTCTCATTAATACTGTGTTCTACTTTATGCACACTCCTGTATTTCTGGGAAATAATAAATTATAACGGGGATGACATTTTTACGCGCAGTAGTTGGTCAAGAGGAGAACCGTATGCCCATATGTAAATTCGATAGGTAATGCTGAAAGTGATTAATGGCAAGACCGGAGCCAGCAATTCCTTCCAAGCGGCAGAATATTTTTTTCTTCAAGTAAATCTGCTCAGCCAAGATTTGGTACCACCTGCTGTTCCTTATCAAAACAGTGACAGGGACACTCATAACATCTGGCATCCCCGTTTACTTTCAGCCTGTCATAAAGGACAACAAAACAAGTTATATTATGATATATCAGACCGCAGATATGTTGCTTAGCTAAATGTTTTTAATGGGGTATAATATCTGTCATATAGTATATGATTAATATTAGTGGCGCTCTTCCACAATCAGTTTTTGTGAGACAGGAAAAGTTTCTAGTATTGCATGCGCTTGTGTAATGGTGAAAAAACTTAAAGGGGACCCAGAAAAAGACTATACAATATTACTGGAGTCAGCTTTGCTGCAGTCGTGTTGTTGCATGGAAGGGTCGGCACGGTCCAGGGAGCAGGGATGTAAATTTACAGCCTTTATTGCACATTTTGAGGAAAATTTACTCCACTAAATGCTCATTGTGAAGACTGATGGTGGTACAAAAAATAAAAAATAAATAAACAGTAGATGAAAAAGTATGAGGAAGTTATGAGGACGAGAATGGTCCAGCCAAAACATCAGTTTTTGGATGTTGACATTGTTTTTTAAGGACTGTTTTGTTAAAATCAACTGTTGTCCCATGTGGGAAAATCCAGCCAACATGCCGGTGTTAAAATTGTTTATAGAGATAGGGTCTGCCTATTTATGTGCTGTCCACCGCTCTAACAGCCCATTTCCCCCGCTGTATGGTGTACTGTTGACGGCAGTGTCATTAGGCGCAAGTCCAATCTTTCCCTTATATGCATCACTAAAACCCACTTCAATTTTTGCTCCATAATGGGAACAATTTGAGCAAGCAAGTGTGTGTGTAACTCTTATTGAATATGTGAGGTAATCAGAAAATATAAACCCGTGTGGTTGGTGCCGAGTAGAGATTTAGAGAGTAAAAAAAACAATATGGAACAGTGGTCCCAGAAAATAATGCAACCTTTGTTGCCTCCCAAAAAAAAACTGCGAAATACATTTTTCTATTGTAATCTAACTTCTTAGCAGATATCAGAATAGGTACAGCGACACTAAGCAAATTTGTCACCATACAAATTACTGGGGTTCATCACCTGGGCATGGGTGAGTTTCAAACCAAGACCAGGTCCATGTGTTCAAACTCAAAAGGGAAGGTTGTTGGCAAGTTTTGCTTCTCCATCAGAACAATTCAGATCCCATCAATAACACATAATAAGCTGACCAAGAGCCGTGACAAGATTTTTGATGGCACACTGAGGGACACAGCATACATCTAAACCATGAGCTGCAGCGGCGGATAACAGCAGTGGTTACTCAGTTTTACTCAAATGAGTGCCTAGATGAAATAGCATGGTATCAGACAACCCAGACGAATACCAGACAGGAACAGAAGCGGAAGGCCGGGAAGAGTTGGAGAGGACTAAACGCAGTGGGGCAAGTCAGGGCTATGAGGCTGCATGCTGGTGGGAACTGTGAACCCAAGAGGGGCAACACTTGTCAGGTTCTCAACTCTACGCTTTGCAAAGGCCCAACGGGGAAGGCAGGAACCTGGGCGAGCTGAGAGCAAATGAGGGATTAGAAGATTTTGTGTGCTGAGCCCCATCAATCACACCCAGTTCATGATCCAGAGGAGCTATGATATTCTACTTGACTTTTCCAACCCGTTCTGTTGGGGCAAGTGCAACTCATTGAATGCCTCGGCATATCCTCAGATACTGCTCCAAAGAAAGCAGAGGAGGGTCAGTGTCACCGGTGCCCCCGCACCAGGTGCTCACTTTCAGGGCAAACACAAAATCTGCGGAGGAATCGGCAGCAGAACAAGTAAGTGCCTTCGTCCATGTTAGAGTGGAAGATGGTTCAGATGGAAATTGATTCAGCAAAGGCCACTCAAATCCCCACAGAGTGTCACAGAAACGGCGCTGAGGTCAGAAATTGTACTAGTCATACTGTAGACACCACAGGGAGGAGTGCATGGTGGATTCCAGATAAGAGAGGACATCCAAGTATAACAAACCTTTTGTATGCAGTGTTTTGTGGT
The DNA here is from genome assembly GCA_025775045.1 of Hiodon tergisus. Classification (NCBI taxonomy): domain Eukaryota; kingdom Metazoa; phylum Chordata; class Actinopteri; order Hiodontiformes; family Hiodontidae; genus Hiodon; species Hiodon tergisus. The sequence continues at coordinate 2,911 of JAOVYW010005854.1, forward strand.
TAAACTATCAGCTTTGTTGTTCATTTTAGGAGTTTTAGTGAACTTGTTTCTGTGATTATGCTGTATTAAATTGGTTCATTCATGAGATATTGTTTAATCTTTAACTGATTGGTGATTGATGTGATAGGTGATACTTGTTTGGTACAAATCCTTTTTATAGTGCGGCCTGAAATAAATTAATTTTAATTAAAAGCAAGCAATTGGAGTATGCAGAGTATGCATCCTCTTATTTTGCAACTGGATGGTAGATCTGCTACTAAGCACCTATTAAATTGCGTGTGCATTTTATTGTGCCCAGTAGAACCCTCCATTGAAAGTGAAATTTTTTCGCTGAATTAGTTCGTTATCTGTACCTTTTTTTGTGAATATTTAAAGACAGTAGTCCTGTACAGTCTGGCCTGCTATAACCATCCTTATTCTGGACAACAATCAAAAATTATTCAACCCCTTATTGACTTTCAGAAGTTGTATTACATAATCTAAATGATGTCCCAATATGAAGAGTCTTTTTGTCTCATTAAAGTTTTTGTAAAAAACTGAGCAATTGGCAATTGCCCATTGCATCCATAACTTCAAACAGCAAACTCAGCATTTCTCTCATAAATGAAATTAAGTGACTTTTTTTTTTTTTTTTGGTGCGGTAAACTTACTGATGAAATGATGGCAATGCAATATAACCTTTTCTGGTTCGTCAGCAGAGTTATTTGGATACATTGATCATCCTAATGTTGAGAAGGGCTCACGTTCGAATTGCAGATCATCATTTCCAATATACTCATCTGGTGCAGCATTTCAATAGGGAACATTTAACGGCTAATTTTTCAGCTTGTCACTTGCATCAGATAGACGAGGGGCAGTTAATGATTGGAGGCTTTTTTTCAGCGTAGGGTAGCTTGTAAAATCTTTTTCCACGTTATTCTATGTGAAAGCCTGAACGTAAGCAGCTCAGGGGATTTATTGAAGTCTTTAATTTTCTTGTTAGTACCCAAAATAAAATATTTTTTTGGCCACTGTGAGCATAATTCTGGTGCTAAACCTCTCAAATTTCTAATTAAAAAAAACTAACGATCAATCTGAGAACAAGTAGTCTAGAGTGCGTCTCTTATTCTATATAACTGCAGCTTGTCTTGTGAGGACTACCTTTACATTGTTCTTCATTGTTCTTCGTTGTTCTTCATTTCAAGGGCAGCACCAGTGACAACACCATTTATCCTGATGGTGGCTCACTGTCCTTGACAATGTCGCATTTGTTTTTCCTTTTTTAATTTTAATCTGGACATTCCATCAAATATTTACATCATAACTTTGATCGCATGGGACAACGGTCGCCAATAGTAGAATAGCGACTAGCAAGGAAATGTAATTTTTAACATTGCACCAGGCAGGCCTTTTGTGTTTGTGTCCCCAAAAATTGTAGGAGAGAATGGATCAGTTTCTTAGTTTAATTAAAAGGTGCAATAACAATCAAAACAAAATAATATTTATACCTACCAAAAATTAGGAGACTTTATGGTCAGATTAGCACGGCTAGTGCTATTATGTGCTAATTTAATAGCTAAAATGTCTCTTTAGTTTAGGTTCTGTTGCCAAATTGGACTATTTTCAATAATAGTGAAGAAAAACAGGCCCGCATTGTTTCATTCCTGATAAACTTTCCAGGTATCTTTATATTTCGTATGTCTTCAAAGTGCCAACGCAACTTTTGTAATCTTTGCTCCAGCTTCTGTTCCAGACAATAACATTCTTCCGACTGGATAACGTCTTCTCACTCATGTGCAGGTCTAGCTGCCAGTGACCCATCAAAATTCAATATACAGGTATTTTTCTTTCCACACCTACTCCCCTACCCCACTATTGATTTAAGCCTGCGTTTATTTGTCTTAGCTGAAGCACAATCACATTGTGCCAACAGCCATGGGTCTTCTCCTTACATACACACTTTTTCAGCCATTCGTTTGGTTTTAATAACAGAGCTGCCGAGAAGGATGGTATAAACTGGAGTCTCTGTGCACTAGCACTAGCCATGAGTTTGCAATTTGGTTAATTTCAGTGTTATAAAGGCTGGAAAATCTTCATTTTGGGTTATTCTGTAAGGTTTTACTTTTTTTTCATTGTGTTTTTGTTCAAATTAAGAATGCAGATCAGACTCGACCTTTGCCTTCCTGTGTCTGAACACTCACGGATTGTTCTGCCTCCATTTGTAAATACTAATGCTCCATAAATCAATAAGCAGTGAGATGTCAGACAGCAATACGACAAAAAAGTGAAAATTAGGTCTTTCACCGAGTATACCCTATGCTACCTCCAGACTGCTCCAACTTCGATTACATTGGTGGGTGTGGAGGTGTTCGAAGATTGAAGCGTTATTGAAATATACCTATTGAGCCAACAATAAAATGTATTAAATTAACTAAATCTATTATTTAGCATAGTGTATTACGTGCAACCTCTGAAATAAAAGTGAAACCAAAATAATTGATGCGCTTGCTCAAAGAGCTTGATTGTTTATGATTAATCAGTAGTCTCGTACCGGAACCTAAGGTATCTACTTTCGTTCTGTGACTGGTTTATATTATCAAAGTATCTTTGTCGTAAATTAACATTCACGCCTTGCTGGAAGAGATAGAATATTTTAATGCATGGGTGTAAATAATTGATGAGGCCCTTAAGCAAGCGCCTGCTCCCTTCTCTGTTACAACAGCTCAGAGCACTACACGATCAGGTCAGACAGGGGTGTGCTTTCAATAATTGCTTTGCCAGTGCTGTCACAAACTCCACCTTGGTCTTCATTAGAGGCCATTTCAGGGCTTGTTCAGGCAACAATGGCTGGTCAAAAATGTCTTTAGTGTTTTATTATACAGTCTGGCTTATAAAATCGGAAAACTTACCTCTTCCAACAATACCTCACACCAAAGTCCAGAATCCCAGCCTCCCCCGTAGTGGTCAATAGGGCATGGTAGCTAACTATCTGTTATTGCACGTTAGCCCCTAAAAGATGACACTTCCGTACGTCGATCTGGGTAACCTCTGCTAACTGACTGAAATGCAAATGTAAAATACAGCGCCTATCTCCTCCACGTGATGGACTGACGTCCCAGTGTCCGCTGGGTTTAGGCTACAGGGCACCATGGGCCTGAATTTGACAAGCGGCTACAGAAAATTCAGGAATAAATGGTTCCATTACCACATTAATGGCAATAAATCAGCTTTAAACCGGTATCAGCTTAAGCTAATGTCCTGCATAATTAAGTGACTTATGGCAAAGATAGTTGTTCACCAGAATAAGAATAAAAATGACCCCTGTGCAAATCACTGTTCCACAGGCTTTTGTAGTGGATATCTTACGGTAGGTGTGGAATTTTAATGGCTATGTGGAGACGGGGAGATCCTGACCCTTTTCTGTCACCAAAGCATTGAATTTCCAGTGCCGTAGTACACGCCTGCTTGTCCTGTTCATCGCTGTCATGGGTAAAACAAGAAAAGAGTAATTCCGTTTTTTTGTCTTACTTGTCTGTGCAAGAAACCACACAAATACATAAAATGTTTACATGCCAAATTATAAATTTAAAAAAGTAAAACTAACTGGGAGGCAGTGTGGAGTGATTCCTAGGGTATTGTTTTTCTAACCAGAAGGTAGATTTCAGTGCAACGCATAAATTACAGACCGTTAATGCGAAGTGAAAAATTCACAGAGAATCCATCATTAATCATTTTAATTAAAGGCTGACCAAGGAGACACATTCAAAAGAATAACAGCAGCATTTGTGTGGAGGGGTTTAGAGTCCTGTCCTTTTACAAGCGGATTAACATTTCATTGCACATGCACGACTTGTTAGAAATTCCCCCCTCTTACTTAGCTAGCAGCCCCCCCCCGCCCAGTCAATCTTGCTGGTCACGTGGGACAAATTAAAGATCGGCCCCAAACTGCACATGCCGGGGTCATGATGAGGTGACTGGGATGCTAATCTACCACTGGAATTTGGATGGATAGTTGAGTTCTCCTAAGGAAGGTGGCACAAGCAACTATAGACTTACTGTAAAGTGTGATATGAACTTCAATCCCAAAAATTGTGTCACCAATGCCTTTCCTAGAGTACACACAAGGCTTCTGGAAAGGGACACATAAGCAGATATGGCCATTCAAAGTGAAATACAGACTCATACTGTGCTCTCCACCAACCCCAGATTTTAACATGAGGTTTCTGCTGTAGAAAGCTTTATGGTGAAGTACAATTAAAAAAAAATTTTTTTTTTACCTAAAACAAGAAGAAAAAGTCATATGTATTTCTATTGTGTTAATTCTCATTCACATCTTGTTGAAGCAATGTCATTCTTCACAACATGAACTTTTCCCCATCAGTTCATTCCCAATGTTCCCAAATTGTCACTCAGATGAAGCCCACAATGCACGCTTTAGCTAAGCAAAAATACATCAAGCCGTATTATCAATGTTCTGCAAACGCTTCCTATACTTTACATTTCGGACATCGGGGATACGTGTTCATTAGCTCTGTCAGATGGGTATCACATCACACGGGAGTAATGGGAGTGAAGGTGAATAGGGCGAGGCATTTCTATGACCGGGGTTAGGTCACATGCCACGTACTTCCTTCTGCTTCAGTAGTGATAAATGTGTATTTGTGGTTTAACCTCTATGGAAAATGCCCATCCAGCACCTGGGTGATAAGGCAGAGAATACATTTAATCTGGCCAGACTGGTACTTCCACGAGGACAAGCGGGAACAGGTTAATCTGTCACAAGCGCAGACCATAAATATTTTACCCTAATTTTTTTGATTGCTTCCGTCACTTAATTTCTTCTAAAAGCAACAGGGATGCATTCAAAAAGATCTTAGCGAGGCACAAAAAGAATGATTAGGAATGGCAGCAGGGATGTTTTTCAGTAATTTTAAAATTGTCACCATGCTAGATGAGATTTTGTGGCAACAGTGAAGCAGCTTATTAATGACTACCTGAGTAGTGTTGGCCAGTGGGGTAATGGCATCTTTTCACATTGTTACTAAATATATGATTGCATCTGGTTTGCTGTAACAAATGTAAGCATTTTATAGCTAATAAAACTTATAGTCTAGAGAGATCTACATGCACAGAGATCTACATTGGCGTTACAACATAACACGTCTATCAAGAAAAACAGGAAGTTAACGAAAGGTGAATGCCTTTTTCGATCGACTCACGGATCAGCTTCTGTTCGTTACTGAGTAACATTCACTCAATTTTTTAAGACACGAAAACAGCACACATAGCAATGAAATAAGCACAATGTCTTGCCAGGCCACATTCTCTCCTGAAAGCTCCACCTCCTTGTTTTTAGACCAATGGGATTGGCGGCCACTGCCTCCAGTCCTTCACTGTGCAGAGCAACAGGGCCCAGTCTGACAAACAAACAAACCCACCAGCAATCTCTGTATGCAATCTTAACACTAATTCCACTCAAGTTACATTTTCTAATCCGTGTCCTGAGTTGGCAGTATTAGGTCATTTAACAATAGAACAACCAGGGTCTAAGTCTTAGAACTTAAACGTCCAAAATCTGTCCAATGGCGTTAATAATAAAGCTCATGAGAAATTAAATTTGTCAACTGATCTATTCACTCAAGTCATAATGCGTAAAAGAGAGAAATTAGAGTGCAATTTTACCCATGTGACAGTAAAACATGAACACCCTCTGCAATTTTTAAAAAGAGAGTAAACTGTTCCATGCAGACGACTAGAAGTGTCGATGGCAAAGTGAAGCAATAATTAGCTGAATAAGGGATAAAATCTGAAAAATAAAGCAATGGGTTCCTTCATTAAATCTATAAAATAGATAAATGTTATAAAAACATGATTATGCTTAAATACGATTAAACAATTGCAAATAAAGTAATGTTGCGTGCAAGCACTAACCCCTGCAACAATAAGATAATTATCAGGGTATGCACATGTGTGACAAATATTCAAGCTAACTTGCGAAGCAAGAAGAAAGAAATAGGGAGTAGTCGAAGAGCAACTCCTCGTATGATAAGAGGGAAAAATTATGTGTCCTTGAGCAGGAAAAAATGGTCCCGGTTGATGTGTTCCTATGTGTGTAATCCAAAAACTTAAATGGGACTGCGGAGCAGAGCTCATCTGTCGACTCTGTACTCAGCGAAGTGCATGTGTCGGCTCCTTGCAAGTAAAATCTAATACCCAAAGACTCCAGCGAGTTGATAAAGCGAAATATTTCTGACAATAAATCAATGAATAAGTAAACAATTTAACATTGTATCAATAATATTACATTTACACATCGGCGTCATGTGCACCATACAGTTAATAACAGTAAGTCATTTTAACAGTAACACTTTTTTTTTTAAAATACACTACAACAAATAAAATTTGATTGACTGATTGATCTATGAACTAGAAAAATAATATAGTCAGCAATGAAAGTGATTGATATAACTACATAACATACAATAAATATGTTTACGAGCATACCAGATAACACATTTTTATGATGAATTCATTAGAGTTATTAAAATTATTTGATCAGGGGTTGGAATCTCATGCTTTTTGTCATGAAATCTGAGCAAGAGGAAAAAGGATGAATGGAAGTACTCATGGATATAAATCCCATACTTTCCACTCTTAAAAACTCAACTTCAAGAGCAAAATATTTCAAAGTTGTCAGTATTTTCCATCAAGTCAACTTGGCCAGAAAGCTCTGGCAGATTAAATTGATGACGGAGAATACCAATAGTTAGTCAAAGTACGAATATGCGATTCATGGGCAAATGACTGGTATGCTATGTAGCTATGGAACTATTGGCATCCATTCTTCAAGTGATCTTCTTATTTGAGATCTTCTCGTTCGCCTGCAGCTCACCCGTGACCCGCGTGCCTTGAGTTTGTTAGCAACAGTAATCCTGACTTTTTTCCCATCCCTCTTGACGGCATGTTATTAATATTTGTGGGGGCATGGAGAACTAATATAATTTACTTTATATTTCATGGCTCAAATTTGTAGCAAGCAAATACTTTGTAATGAAGATGTATCTCTGAAGGATCTCTGCTATCACGTAGCAACCATTATGTTAAAAATTTAATTATGAAATAAGGCGAAGATAAAGCTCTTGAGACAAAGTCTGATTTTATCTGCTAGCCAGATAATTTCACAGTTGACAGAGAAACATATTTGGTTATGGCAGATCTAGATGAAATGCTCCTTAACAACTTTTGATAGTATTGAACTTCTGGGACATAATTCAGATAATGATAAACACCATGTTCATTTACTGACACAAATAAAAAGTAATGGCAAGGCTTTGCAAATGAATGCAACAGAAATGTTGTTAGGGAACAGAAACCTGAGATCTGATCTGAACAGACTGGTTCTGCAGACCCGTACTTACAGGAAAACTGAATAAACAGAAACAAGGAGGAACAATGTGGTTTTGAAGGACAGTTGATAAGACAGTTAAGGCAGGTTTATTATAATTTTCAATAATCTATTTGTCACCTTCTAATATATATTTATATATATATATATTGTGTGTGTGTCAACTTCATTTGATTTGCTTTTCATTTGTTCAGTGACAAAGTGGAAGTTCAAACTGAACAGTTAGTTGTGAAAAACATCTCAAGATGGATATTCCTATGCAAAAACAAAGTCCAGGATCTTCAGGTAAAGTATTTCATAAGTTTTTCATATTTATCATATTTATTGCGGGTTGCCAACTGGAAATAAGGCTTGTGGATCATGATTAAATATGGTCGTGATGTTAGTTACTACTTAAACCCTTTGAAGTAGATCAAAATAATTGATTGCATATGATTAAATTCAAAAGAAAGAGAAACCGTGTGGTGATAAATAGAGGGCTTAGTTGACTGGAAAGTATGTACAGTATGGAACAAACTAAGTGAACTATGTAGCAAGCAAGTGCATATCAAAGTAAAATCTTTATAACTATAGAAACTATGAATTCAACGTTGAATAAAAACTTTTCCTCTAAATATTTGTATAAAAGAATATATTCAACTTGATAATCTGTGAAAATTACTGACATTAATGAACAAATTTGGTCCCCTTATCTTCCACTTCACAATCTTCTTTTAAAAAATAAATAAAAATCTGAGACAAGCTGAGGCAAATAGAATTTTGGAAAGCTGTCCAATCAGCCGGCTTGAATGCTCTGATACTTGCCAAAACAGACTACAGCATCCGAGCTTTCCACCCATAAACAACACTCTTAAAACCCACTTCTGAAATCCGGTTATGTGCTTCGGAGCACATAGAAGAATGTGAATCATAACATAGCCCAAGTGTCAGGGACCAATTGTTCAAATTTGAGTACCAGTTCAAGATTATAGTTTGATTTATATTAACCCTTAATTTATGGGAATTCAATTGTTAATTAAAATGACAAATTCATGGGTTAAGTAATATTATGAGACTGATTGCACCCAGACAAGGTCATTAACTTAAAAATGTCTTATTTTTTTTAAATGTATGTAAAAAAAAAATTCAGTTGTTTTGTTTATATTTCTCTCATTTAAATGATTGAATTTGAATGATACTATCAGTGCTTTACCTTTGCAGTGGCCATCAATGATAATTCTGCAGAACAGAAAATAGGTGGTATCAACATAAACATTTCTTCCCCTACCAATCCTCCACAACCTGGTCCAGCCCCACCCCCATACCAGCAACAAGTCCAATGCCAACCTCAACCACAAGTCCAATACCAACCTCAACCACAAGTCCAATACCAACCTCAACCACAAGTCCAATGCCAACCTCAACCACAAGTCCAATACCAACCTCAACCACAAGTCCAATACCAACCTCAACCACAATACCAGCCCCAAGTTATCATGACTCAGCCACAGAGTAAGTGACTAGATTATATGGGTTTGAAAGATGGAATCGTGATGTTTTAATGGAAATTTTTTATCCCTATGACACTCTTGTATTACTGGGTCTGAAATGTTGGTTCCTTCACAGTGCAAGCTGGGATTGCCTTTGTACAACAACAACCAG
>JAOVYW010005856.1:15596-31233 GCA_025775045.1 Hiodon tergisus
TATGCACTTTATTTATGACTACTGGAGACGGTCAAATTAAAACAAACAACCTGGCCAATCCAGAGTTCACCCTAAAGAGTCTGGTTACGCTCAATGTTTCTCCCTGTTTTGCCATCTTGAGGAGTTTTCCATGTCACTGTTGTCATGGGCTTGCTTTCAAAACATAATAGAACCGGAAAATTGATCTTTATCTAAATCAGCACACAGTAGAAGAAATTGCACACAAGTGGCCAGTAGAGAGCGCCTATTTTCTGATAGATGTCTTTGGTGGACAAATCCGCCACTGCTCGTCTGTAGGGACAAGTGAAGAGCAACCGTAAGTAAGGAAGTGCTGGGGAGAGGGAACTATAGCATATTTCTCCTGCAGGGAGAAGTGGTAGGAGTGTCGGTCGTGCTAGGTGCGACATTGTGGGAGATCGTTATTCACGTCTCCTGTAGTAGTTGGAAATTAAATAAAAACGTAAAAATATGCACCTCCTCTCTGAACTACCACCCCCCGTCCGCATGGAAACGACTGAGGTGGAAAGCGGACCCGGGTGGCGGAGCATACGCTCCACTCCGAGCGGAGTTCTTTACCAGGTGCGCTGCTCGCGACGGGAGTCTTCACATTTCGAATTATCACCTTGTTGTGACAATGTTACATTTACCAAATTTAACGACTTATTCAAACCAAACCAAACAAAGGATAACCTTCTGAACGGCCCTTAATTCCCCAATAACCAACTATGAATCACTAGACTCGTCAAGACCGTCGAGTTGAACAGAGGTACAAAACAAAATAGCACATATTTTTTTAACGTGTCGTTATTTGTCGACGTCCTTTGTGTGAAATGTATAATGCTATTTACTAGACTATGTTGCCAATTTCAAATAAAAATGTAATGTGTTATAATAGGTGACCTCTTCTGGCACTCGATTTTCCAGTCTTAAAATGGTAGAGAACACATAGGGAATATAAAGTGTTCGTGTATTGGATTAATTTTTTAACGGTATTGTCCATGAGACCATAATTATAAAATCTAACACATAACTAAATAATGATACGTTATATCACCTCACCAATAGGGGTGCATTTAATCTGGTAATCCGTGTTCCCTCTCCTGATCTCTAATAGACACACCGTTATTAACCTGTATTATTTTGGTAAAATGTATAATGGCACTATTGCAGGTTATTTAACCTGATAATTGATAATAAACGATGGTTTATAAAACACTAATCTTCAAAAATACAACCGGAGCCTCGAATTTACTTGATCGACAGACTCGCCAGAACGACTGAGTAGCATCACAACGGCAGCCGAGGGAAAGCATCGATTTTTTTTAGATGAAAGCAATAGTTTACATTTTTAAATCTTGAAATCGCAAAACAGATATTTTGTTTGTTTACTGTGGATTGTATGTAGTCCACTCGGCTATTTTTGGATAAATATTTCATTAAACACTTGCGATAGAATATTGGAAAACAGTCGTCGAGGAAAATAGCCTGGCAAATTAGGATTTAAAAACGAAGACACACTGACCAATATTCAAACACGCACAAGCTTTACTACACAAGTTTACTACGCGGATGTAGATCCATAAATACTGCAACCCTCACAGCTGCTGTAGTAACCCTAACATACTGTAGTACATTTAAAACACAGTACGCACTGTCCACCAGTTCCCACTCTCTAATTGCCTGTTCGCCTACTAAAGAAATCCTCACGGTAGTGCCAATGTCACACACTGCCGGTGGGAGAGTGGTGGTTGCAAGGCGGTAATAACTGGATTCAACCAGATTTACATAAATCCATTTCTGTTTTGGGTGTGGATTGGAGTTCTCGGATTACCACCTGAGATGTTTGCACACACTGTTTTGGGTTGCGCTTCTTACTGTTTTTCATTTTTGATCGATTTAATTCAACATATATTACCTATAAGAATATAGAAAACGTTTTTAATGTGCGATCTTAATATTATTCTCTGCCAATAAACCCAATATACATCTTTTCAAATATGTAAACTGCCATTTCTATTGCCATAGAAAATTTGCAACTATTTGCACACCGAAACAGAAATAATTGTGAAAGCCATGAACAAAGAGGAACGGGCGGATAACGACGCAGATAGAACAGACGTAAAGTCATTTAACGCCAGTTTCACTTCTGAAAATATTGCACTTCTATCGGTCCTCGTGAGTGGTAAACTTGCACCTCGCGTTACTTTAGGAGCTGCAGCTGTCAGCAACCTTTTTGTCTCATTTAGTTCACTCTTACCCATTCTGTTTCCTGACCTGTGACTTTTTTCTAATTTCCGTCTTGTCTCTGCTCTTGTAGAATTATGCCCCTGTCCTATTACAGGAGGTACAGATGAAATTTCAAACATCACCGAATCATGTGGTGGGGTGGGGGGTGCAACACCATGGAACAGCAACAACTGCATCTCTATAGTGCCGGAGGAGTGAGAGGTGCCATCAGAATTATTAATCAGCACCGAATAGTAACTGACTCTCAGAACATGCGTGGGGATAAAATACCTACTGGGTCTTGTGGGGCGAGAATGACTACTGGGCTGCATGGGTTCCAAGCCTAACCCTCTACCCCCAGCAACATCTGGTCTGTAAACCCATATTGATTTGGTTTTATGCTATCATTCGCACCCTGACCCCCAACCCATCTGGTTCATTAACTCACAGAGGCAACAGCCATTAGCTCTGTGTTTACATGTCACTGTTCCCGTTTTCCAGCCACCAGGCAGCTAACAGGCAGAAGCAACAGAGCTGTTCATTAACCACAAATCTCCATGCTCTCTGCTCCCTCCGCTTAATGTATTATTACCAACAGAGATATGAAAAATGTGCGAGATAGAGAGATAGGGTGGTGTGTGCCTTGTTTGCTTTTATGAGGATTGTTTATGTGTATATGGTTTTAGTCGGCATACTGTGTTTTTACTTTTTATCAGGTATGTGTTGTTTGTACAAAGACTGAGTTTGTATGCATTTTAAATATTTGTATGTGTAAATATGTATTTTTATTGGTACTAATTGAGTATGTGTGTGTATATGTCTTTCTTTCTACCCATATGTTGATTTGAGCGCTACACTGTTTGCAGCATTTGTGCCCAGAGAGTGGATTTTCTATTTCTGTGTGTATGCAAGGGAGATGGTTATTATTGGATATCAATGCAACTGGCTTTTGTTATCTTAGCGGTAAGCTTGCAAACTGCTGAGTCTTCTGACACTGCTGGAATTTTATCTCAGAACTCACCACTCCTTCTACCTTCTTTATTCACCGCCAGTCGCCCCTTTCTCTACTCAACCCATCCTCCATTGTCCTTAGTCCTGTGCTCACCTTTGTCTATCACTACTCTCCTCTCCTCACTCTCTCCTCTCCTCTCCTCTATCTATATCTGTTTATATCTCATCTCCTCTGTGTCTGTCTCCTCCCCTAGCTGGCACACATTGTCTCCGACTATCTCTGAATTTCAACAGTGGAACATGTAGATCAATCAGACAGAACACCAGGGTGCCCTGGTGTTGAGGAATACTGAGACAGAGCTCATTCATTACTCAACTGTCACCAGTTACCTCCCACACACCCCCGGCCGTACCCCAACCCCCTCATCACATCCTGGCATGGGATTATAGCAAGCGAAAAGCTTTTTCAAATTAGGCTTAGGTTTAAGGTTCACTATTTGCCATTCATTGGCGGCAGTGTTAATAATGTAGACATTTGATTAGTAAATGTTGGAATTATTGCACAGTTAAACACAGTTTAACAAACTTTTATGTAGCTGGATAATTTGCCAACACAGTTTGAGAGGTACAATGGCAATACTTCTATGTGAATTAGGTCCAACACATGCCCAAAGTACCACCTGCTACCCTCATCAGCAACTGAAGGGTGCTCTTACAATACGACCTGGCACACGACAGACTGTTTAATCTGGGCATGTGCCAAAAACCGGGTCCATAGGACAGGCCCTGACATCACAGGTGTACGCGATATGTACCCTAATAAGTTGTCTAAGGCTGCCAGGAGCCAAAGGCCAATGATGAGACAACTCGGTTCTGTCTACTTCGCAGACGTCTGCCTCAGACAGACAGAATGGTGTTCTCTCTCTTTTTTGCTGTCCCTGTCCCCGCTCTGTTCAACGAAGAAAATGCTACCATAACCAGCAACGGCACACAAGTGGGACAGCCCCCAGGGCAGCTAGTGGTGTAGTGGTTAAGGTGACAGGCTTGTAACTGGAGGGTTGCCGATTTAAGTTCCTCCCTAGCTGTTGCACCCTTGAGCATGGTACTTAATCTGAATTGTTTCAGTGGAAATATACAGTTGTATAAATGGATAAATGGATGTACTTAGAAATTGTAAACTCTGTAAGTCGCTTTGGATATATAAAAAAAAGGTGTCTGCTAAGAAGCTAAAATGTAAGTTTCCTTGCAGTCTGCAGTGTCGATGACATCATATGAATCGTCATCGCTCCTCACACTGTCAGAGCAATTTAGTGTAGGGGCATCACAGACGAAAAGCTGATGGTTTTTTATGAGACCGTTTTTTACCGTAACCGTTGTAAAATGCAATGGAAATGCGCGCCACGCGGGTACTAGGGAGAGCTGCGAGGAGCGACATTTTGAAAAAGACACCTCTATACTCAGCTAATAAGACAGGCCCTTTGATGGACAGTGTGCTTGTGTAAATGCTCCTTCTACACCCAGCTTGAAGCACTGAGATGTCAAGGTCATAGCATAAAAGGACACTCTCTGTGTGTTTGCAGTCACACTTGGCCCTGCCCGTTTGAGAAGCCCAAGCTAGTGAAGCTTTGATAAAAATAGACTAAGGTGGCACGTTAAGGGAGCAAGCGTATAGTGTGCTTGGGATGGTGGCACTGATGGTGATAATTAGGGGAGGGTGAATGAAACAAAAACTGACAGATAGCGGAAGGATTTGAGAGAGAAGGGGTTGAACAGCTGATTGTAACTAGGGGGGTCTGGGTAGTATTAAACACAAGACAGTAAGGAGGGGGGGTGGGCAGGTAGTGACGATGGGGGAGGGGCCAATGTACTCGTATGAGGGAAGGGAGGTGTAGACGTATAGGCTGAATGCATAGTCTGCTGTATTATTTTGGACGTGAATTCAGACGGAGAAAAGAGTTGCTTTAAAAAAAACAAAAAACATCGTCAGGTTTATAAATCTAATGCGATTGAATGACGGATACAACCGGGGTACTGACCTGTTCGAGTCACATATACGGATAGGATGCGGGGGATTTTTCTCTTTACACCGGGAATTAAGGAGCCCTGAATCTATTTAAAACCGAAGCGTTTAAAAACCGACGCTCGCTAATACTCTGTGGGGTGCGGGTCATTGTCTCGTGAAGAGATGGTTTGCGCGTGATACTTTAGTGCACTAGAAAACGATTGGTTTTTAGTGGCTTGTGTTATTTTAAATAAGTACAAAATTTATACCGCTAAAAAACAAGAAAACGATAATATTAATAGTTGGAAAAATTAAGCAAGGAGTCAGGTTCCATACTGTGCGTGGTCTCTGGTTGAAATAGGAGCGAATTCGCTGATACAGAAAGATTGGGCTTTAAAACGTTAAACAAACCAATGTTCCTATTTAGAGAAACATAGGAAGCTGTTTTTAGCAGTGTGTACGTTTATATAATTAATGCTTTTTCTTTGAACCAATAATATACACTTGAAGAAGGTTACAATATCGCGATTGTTTGCTAGTCTACACTCAGGGGAGCGCTCAGCACAACCCGGCAGTTCTTTTAAAATATTAATGTAATTTGTTTTTTATTTATAGCAATACAAAGACGCGGACGGTAAAATAGTTTACACCTCTTAATTGTTTTGTACCAGAATCTATAAAACCGATAAATACATGTAGCCAGCTGGCTAAAATGCGTGCCATTAGATTTTCGTTTTTATAATATTTAATACTTTATTCATTATTTGTAGACGCTGCATTATTGTACATTTTACCAAACAAAACTGATAATTTTTTAAAAAAATATGCAATATTTTATGGTAACTTGGTTACTATTATAATTGCATATTGTAAATGACTGAAAAATAATAGTGATAAAAATTAATTCTGTTACTTCCTACAAAGCAGCCAAAGCTGTGGTAAAAACCCAAGCGCTTAAAGTGTTCCGGGCCTTAAATTACATTAGTATCAATCATACGAAGTATAAACTGAATAATGACAGACGGTCCAAGACAGCGAGGGAATGCGTCATCCGCAGCTGCCGGGGATGCCGGCTCCGAGTCCGGCAAGGAATCGGGAAACGATGGTGTAGCTCTGAAGAAAGAGATTGGCCTCGTGAGCGCCTGTGGGATTATTGTGGGTAAGTCTCCTTTGGGGACCGAACGTCGTTGACTCATATTTTGGAATATATATTATTTTTCATATTATTAATGATGGCTGGCAAAGTTTTAAATATGAAATGCATATGATCTAATAACAGGCCTGGGGGGATTTCACTTTCAATTGAGACAATGATGTCTGTAGCATGATTCAGTGCAGTTGTAGTAATGTAAATCTACTCAGATTCTGTGAGGCCCAAATTGCTTTAATATTGAGTAATAAAATAAACACCTGAACCGGGTCACTAAAACAACCAGCACTGGGCCCACACATTGATTTAGCCCATCACCGGTACTGCAGTGCTTGCCTAGGCAGCCAGTCATAGATTGCCCCCACTACACCTCAAACCCAACATACATGATTGGGCTGATGCAAGCTCCTTCCTCTAACCAGTAAACAGGAAAGTTGGTCTTTGAACTCCAGACATGATGGCCGCCAATTTAAATCTCAGAGGAGACGAGGCCTTCCTGACCTCACTCAAGGAATTCAACAAGAGCCTTTTGCCATTGAACTCCAGCTAGATGAGTGTGTTCTGAGAATCCATCAGGCGTCAGTGTTGTGCTGCACAGACAGCCTTGTGCAGCGAGCCAGAGGCCAATTGTTAATATATTGGGGCAGACAAGTGAGTTTGGGCCTGCTTTCCCAAAAGTCCCAGCACAACCAGCAAATGTCACACTTATTGGAAGAAGCTTATTCTTTGCACTCCGTGACTGTGCCCAATCAGTGCTGAATCCTTACGACAGCAGTTCCTGGAGCACTTTGTCTCCTTGGTCAAGGTCTGAAACCCGCTCATTCACCATCAGATCTCTCACGTGTGCCACGTTATCAGACAACAGCGGTTTTTAAAATTATTTTTAAAATTTTATTTCTGTGCCGTACCGAATCATTGGGTGCTCTCTGTTCTGTACTTGGCCAGCATGGCAAGCAAAGCGCATTATTTTGTTATTTTGTTAACTTCTCCTTGTATGGAAAAAGGAGAACGATCTTAAGATGTTAGACCGACTAGCTACGATCCTGTCACATTAACAGTTGTAAGGGTCCATGAGGCAGGAATAGAAGTGACCAGAACACCATGAATCCACCCCACAGTGTCAGCAGAATATTAATGAAATAACTTTATTTTGGAACACAATGAAAGAGAGCAAAAAATTCTTAATCATGGGGTTTAACCTCCATGCAGATTGAATTTCCGCATACCTTCTATTTTTGAGACTTTGAGGCACATAACAACATCCAAGTTTGTTACAAAGAAAGGCCACACCTTTTGGCTTTTTAACATTTCATGACTGGGCCTTTTTGCTCTAGTTGTTTGGTTGCGGATTTTGTAATTAAAAGGAAATTAAATGTTAATCCCTTCTCTAATGCCAAATGGCCGAAGCTGCGTTGATCTGGGCAGGTTATGTAATGTGGCATAGACCGTGTGGTCCCAGGCTCTCTGTCATGTGTTAATGCTGTCCACTGATGATTTCTCAGACTGGGGATTAAAAAACAAAACAAATGCACAATGGCAACTGGGCTTTAAAAAATAAAAGTGTTAGAGGAAAGTTTTAATAGATATATTTCCAGAAATTATAAAATGCAGCAGGTCGAGATAAAATTTGAACTGTGACACCAGAAAGTTTGTGAAAGAAATGGCTGTTTTTAATTTTTCAGTGGTAAGGGGATTGAGGGAGTTGACGTAAGGTGACGGAAAAAAATAAAAATTAATCAATGTTATATGACCATCCCATTTAGTCTGTCTAATATGATTTTATACATCACTGCAGTGTATTCAGTTTGGTTTCTATTTATTACGGCTTATTAATGATAATGTTTTTTGTCCAAGCTGCAGTTGCTGAACTTTTAAACCCAGATTGCTAAATAATCTAGGTTACCGTCTCATTCTGTTCACCGTCATTTTTATTAATTTTTTTACCTTCAGTCTGCGTGCCCTATGAAGCCATGTGTCTGAGATGGTAGTGTTAAGGGTACACAGTATGCACAGAGATTGGATTAGGGGGAGTTCTCATTAGGGGGAGGATGTCCTGTGAGTTCAGCCACAGTCGCACAGTTTTCCCTAAAAGCTGAAGCGGGGCAGAAAATGTGCACACAGCGGTGTGTTCTGCTTGTATCAGCACTTAGTTAACGAGTTTATAGTCCAAGGGCCACTGCTTTAGTGTTCCCAGTTTCCTCCAATGGAAGTGCTGCTGAATGAAACCAGCAAGACACAGCACGAGTGAAACCCAGGACAAGAATGTCAAGCGGAGAGGATGAGGTTTCGTCTAGATTTGTACAAGTAGAGGGCCATAAAAAAGGTATAGATAAGATGTGTAGATACACACGTGAGCAAGCAAGTGTGTCTGAGTATAACCTTTAACCTCCCCCAAAACCAGTGCAGTACCATTGTATGCCTGCAGTGGAGAAGGTGCGAATTGTCACCTTTGACCTAACTCTTGTCAGACACCTTGAAGAGAGTGTGTGAGCCTGGAACCGGTTTACTAGCATGCTTTTTTTGAGCTCTGGTGTGTTAGGTTCCTGATGGTGCCTGTGCACCTGTTTTTTAAAGCTAGTGTGTTCTGTACACTTTAAAGTGTAAATGTCTTAATGCTTAGCTAAAAGCTCGTTGGAGTTCTTTAAGCTTTTGAGTTCTCTAAACGGCCTGTCCATGTGGTCACAATGGACATCATGAATGCATTGTTCACATCCAGCAACAACCCCCCCCCCCCCCCTTCCCTTTCTCAAGGCCACAGTTTTCAGTCTCGTAGTCCCATTATTGTCGGGTCAGCACAATGAGTTCCTGCTCGCTCTTCCATCTGTATGCCACTATAAACAACTCTCCCTGCTGTCTTTGTCTCAGAGTAAACTGCACTCTCCCCTTTGCCCCTTTGTTCTCACCACTCCTCTCAGCTGTCATAACTGATCACTCTCTTGGTCAGCGCTCGTTTGAGATCCCCCACCATCCTCTTTCTGCCCTATGCCTCATTTTGTCTCTCTAAGCAGTGTCTAACCTATTCCGCCAATGGCAAAGCCCTGGTGTGGTTTCATCAATGATTTGGATAACAAACTCGCTGTCTCTGGAACTGGAGTCTCGCTCTTCTCACTCTTCCTTTCATTTTTCAGTCTTCCATGCCCCTCCCTTATAAAATTAAAGCGCTACAAAGGAATTTTTTTTCTTCTGGATTTTCTCCAAGCAGTGTAAGATCCTATGTTCTCTCTCTCTCGCTCTCTCTACGCATCTCAGGTAACATCATTGGGTCTGGGATCTTTGTGAGTCCAAAGGGGGTCCTGGAGAATGCCAGCTCGGTGGGCCTGGCACTGATTGTTTGGATCGTGACGGGGATCATCACGGCTATTGGGGCACTCTGCTACGCTGAGCTTGGTGTCACCATCCCCAAATCCGGCGGTGACTATTCCTATGTCAAGGACATCTTCGGAGGCCTGGCTGGGTGAGAGCTTGGAGATGGGAAGCAGTGTGAGGGATGATGAAGTTGGGTTGAATTCACAACAACCTAAAAAGAGCATGCTGCTTCATTTTCTTGGGAGACGACTATGCTATGGTGCAGTTGCTACTCCATTTCATTGATCCTTCAACATGAATCATCTGCAAGATAGGCAATGTGCCTCCATCGATAATCTACCTTATAAAGAGAGAGTTCATACCAGTGTCTTTTTGTTTTAATAATAACATTTAAAAAAAGAAAAAGAAATCTGACGAGTTTGCTGATACAAGACAGGAAAATGACTTCCCACCCTATCCCCACAGTTATAGTGCCTCTAACCCCTCCTCCCATCTCTCATAGTTTCCTGCGCCTGTGGATAGCCGTGTTGGTGATCTACCCCACCAATCAGGCGGTGATCGCCCTGACCTTCTCCAATTACGTCCTGCAGCCCCTCTTCCCCACCTGTCTACCCCCCGAGAATGGGCTCCGCCTGCTGGCTGGGGTCTGTCTGTGTAAGTAATGGGTGTGGGGTGGTCAAATTGTTAAATGTGCATTTACTGTTGCGCTCTACTGCCGCAGCGTCGTATGCAGTGGTGAAATGTGCATTTACTGTTGCGCTCTACTGCCGCAGCGTCGTATGCAGTGGTGAAATGTGCATTTACTGTTGCGTTCTACTGCTCCAGCATTGGGTGTGGTAGTGAAAGGTTTGTTCCCCAACATTTCATGTCACAAGCGTGACAGTAGAGAAAGTACCGGGAGAAGGAAATAATTTGGGGAGAGGTGGTGTGAAAAGACTGACGGATTCATCCTCAGGACTGGTCCGCCCAGTAGGTAGATGAGCCGCTGTGCAAACTTCACACGTGCAGCTGGAATATCACATGGAGGAGAGGGGGTGAGAAAAGTGTGTATGAGACCCTCCACTCTTTCTGGTTATTTAACAGTCAACTTGACTGGAACTGCACCCTATTCATGGACTATTTCCTTTCTCTGTAGTCTAAAGCTAGATTTAAACTTCCACTGATTTGTCTGTGCTGCAGGAGTACACTTGATGCACAAGGGTTGTCTTTGTGGTTGTGATTGGTGCAAATCTAGAATCTTTGGCTGCGCAGTGCCTGCATGTCATGGTTCCGTGAAGAGGCCCTTGGTGTTTGTGAATGTGTTTTGTTAGCCAAAAGCACACATGTCCCTCTCCTGACCCCTAGAAATACCACAACCTGCGAACAAATATGTTATCTTCAGGTTGTAGAACTGAAAATAAACCCAAAAAAATACTTGCCTTTGGTTCATTCATTCTCTCTCATGCTCTCAAACCAGGTTTGTTGCCAGAGGGCATATCATGAAGAATCCTGTCGACATTGGCCCTGCTAGTCGGGTTTGGATATGTAGTTTGGTTTGGTATATTTTTCGAGTTGAGCAGATGTGTCGTTCAGGCTGCATTTTTCGTATAGCTTGAGGAGACTGGGCGAAAGGTTACTAGAGGGCATAACAGGGTTTCTGGAGCGAGCGATTTTTGTGTCTCCGCTGTGTTATTACGCTCATCGCTCCACGCTTCCCTTCTCAGTTGCCATTTGTTTACGGTCTCCTGTGGTCCTTCTTAGAAACTGGAGTTCGGGTGCCGCTCCTCAGAGAGGGGGATCTAGACGTCGGGATGTTATGTAACACTGTTGTGCAATGCCTGGTAGTTCTGAGAAAAGGGACGCCCTCCGCCTGTTTTCCCCTCCATGTAACCGCAGATCCTGAGAAGTCTCACCATCTAATAATCCCACTGGTGGGGGACAGGAGCATGAGTTTGTGAAGAGGAAGAGATTTCCTTTGTGCTTGTCATTTCTGAACAAGCGTCTCTGTAGATGTGTGTGAATTAAAAAAAGTCTGAAAAATGTATGTGCCGTCCCATGTGTTTGTTTGTGCCCAGTGACATTACTCCCCTGACTAGCAGGCCTGTGGACGGGTCGAGTTACTGAAATTCCCCCACCTTTCCTGGGACTCGCTTAACTCAGAAATACGAGGAACGTATTTGTTTTCTTCATCAGTCAAACTTCACGTATTGACACTTCTGTCTGGTTACTTTAGCAAGCAGTATTGTTCTTGTTAAGCAGTGCATATATGTTGAAGTTGTCCGTGTAACGGTAAACATCTTTCACTGTATCAGTGTTCTGTTCACATGTAGATTGGAATGTTTTTCGCCACAAATAGCAGTCATTTGTTATTTTTTATTGTAAGGTTGGTATGAAAGCTTTTCACGGGGACATGCTCTGTTGGAGTGTATACATTCTGACACCATTTCTACGAAGATCTCAGCTGTTGTTTGTGGAAAACCTCCAGGAAGTATTATCGGTTCTTTCTCAGCAGCTGCAAACAAGCTCAGACACGCTCTCGTGATGTTTGTTTTGCTGGGCTGTTGAACATTACTGTGTTCACTAGCACACAGACGTGAAAAACCAGACAACGAAAGATATGTCAGCCTGCTATCACCTCTCGCGCCTCTCTATCATTGCTAGATTTCACATGAGTGTGGTCATGGGATCAGTGTGTCAGTCGTCCAGGCATCTGCCACTGCAGCAATAATACCTCTGAAAGTGTACCTCCTTATTCCCCAATCGAGAGAGGTCTGTGGGGTGGTGGGTTACCGATAAGGCCTGGGACAGTGATTACAGGGAAGCCAGAATCCTAGTAGGCAGCAGGAAGCCTGACTCCCACAGGGTCATGTCGGACCATGCACATGCTATCTGACTGCATAGGCCTCGGAAAATTAGCTTCTCTGTCACGGGACAGGGCAGGCTGAAATTTGTTTTAAGGCTTCTTGGGCTATCTCTGCCCCAATCGGCCTCAGGACCTCAGAGAAGACAAAACGACCTGGTGAGCAGACTGCTGAATTGTTGGCTGTCAATGCAAGTTGGGGAGAAAAGCCCCACTGACCCAAAGGGGCTATAAAAGGGGGCAGCTGGGTAGAGAAGAACCAAGGCTCAGTGTTGTTTGATGTTATTTTAGTGCTATCCCAAGTCAACGGGTTTACTATCTAGTACAATTAAGAGGGGAGAAGTTCACCTTGACTGTACATGAAATGAGTTCAAAGGTGAAAAATGTAATTGTTTTATGACAACTATTCATGTTTTTTATCAGATATCATATGTTTTAACACCTGACAAACACTCTCCTTCAGTCAGTGTCTTGGTTATGTAATAATGTTCACAGTGCAGTGTTACTGCACTGAAGTGTCCAGTCAGTGTGTATATGCTGTATTGTTCATGTTAGTGCAGCATGGTGTGCTATCCTGACCCAGTCTCCATCTTTCTCAGTGCTGCTGACATGGGTGAACTGCTCCAGTGTCCGGTGGGCCACCCGCGTTCAGGACATTTTCACTGCTGGAAAGCTTCTGGCCCTGGCCCTCATCATCATCATGGGCATTGTGCAGATCTGCAAAGGTACGTGTTTCTCTGTCCATCTCACGGTCTCTGTACTGTGTGTGCATGCATGTGTCTCCCATACTCTCACTGGCACTCTGGTCTTATCTTCCGGTTACTCTGAACATCAGTGATGTGTGAACCGTGTGTGTGTGTGTGTATATATATATATATATATGTGTGTTTTTTTTGCTCCGTAGGCATGACTGATGTTGTAAATTGTGACCCCTGCTGGACAGGAATGATACTGTTGAACATTCCAGATTTGCCAATCGCAACACACTCGGCACATAAGGCTAACGCAGCGCAGCAAAGTTCCTGCTTTTCTTATTTAACACCTCAGACTTTAGGATCCTTATGATGGGCCAGTGCTAACGAGAGCCTTCTCTCAAATTCATCTGCTCGGCGTGGAAGTTTTTGTTTCTTCCCTCGGGTTTGCTTATAATACACGCCTTTCTCCTCGGGAAACCCCATTTTCACCCCAGTGCACCACCCAAGGGATACCCCTACGGAGGTTACTGCCCCGTTCACGAATCACAATGCCCTCCATCGACCAAAGAGAACTCTGGTGGGAAGAACACAGTTTATGGGGAAAGGCCCCTGTTTGAGCGATGAAGGTCACTCGCTCTTTGTAAGGGATGGCTATTGTAAGATGGGCCCCAGATCCACCAGCACAGTTACAGGGATTTGCAAGTAACAACAGTGGTGAAGTCTGTCATTGTGGGTTTCCCAGTAATATCAGCAGCCATGACAACAATGGATTGTGCATTCCTTTCTGTAAGCCGTCAGTGTGTGCCATATCTAATCCGCCTGGCGTGGGAATCTCTCTCTGAAACTGGAGCGTGGCTAGGGGGAGAAGGAGGAATGAGAGGGCTAGTCATAGACGATGGCTATTGCCGTTGTTTAATCTTACACTGTTTACGTTCCTGACTTCATGCAGAATTGTGGGGGAATTTAGTGATTGGGTGGTTTTTTTTTTTTACCCCCCAATAAAAATAAAAAAAATCTTCAGTAAATTGGAAATTGAAAGATATGTCATGCATGTATCAGCCGGTAAGGGAATATCTTTTGGCGGTGTTTCTGAGTCAAGCCAAGCCAACAAAGCATTTTGAATCTGAGGGAGAGAGACAGAGAGGTTCTGGGCAGGCAGAGCAGACAGCAGCCCACCCTCTCGTGATTCCCTCGGGATTCGCATTACCTCCGAATGACTGAGCAGGGATTAAAGTCTGCGTGCCCCTCTCATGTACCCCCTCACACCATCCCCCAATCCATCTGCAGAATTTCTCCTATCCAACTTCACTTGAGCTCCACACACACACACACACACACACACACACCACACTTTCTCAGGAAAGTATGTCAGCGGAGTAATCTAGTCTCACAAAGTAGTAGAGTTAAACATGAACACGACAGTCATCTGTGATAAAACTATCCACTGTCGCTCGTTCTGTGTCGAGCAGTCTCCTCCCCAGCTTCCTATGCCGTGTGCTCCATCTCGCCTAGTAGAATCCATCATTTTCATGGTCAGGTACATCAGTGAAGCCCAGTTAGTGACTTTGTTTATACTGTTGAAACCCCACTCAAATGCCACCCTCTTTGTCCTCTATAGAGTATTACTGGTTGGTCCCATATTTTTACGCTTTTCACTGTGCTTCACTGAATCACTAACACCCTCTCTTCTACTCTCTCAGGAGAGTACTACTGGCTGGAGCCAACCCATGCGTTTGAGAGTTTTCAGGAGTATGACGTGGGTCTCATCGCCCTGGCCTTCCTGCAAGGCTCCTTCGCCTACGGCGGCTGGAACTTCCTCAACTACGTCACAGAGGAGCTGGTCGACCCTTACACGTGAGCACCCGCCTCCAACTAATGACACGCTCTACCAGCCGGTCACATGTAGCGCCTCCTATTTGCATACCAGATAATCATGCTCACCTGTAGTTCCAACTTGGCTAAGCTGCGGCGTACCCTGGGTACGAGTGTAACACAGATATACTGCCTGTTCGCCACTATTCTGCGTGGCTGAACCGCAGTTTGGTAACCTGTAATAATTTACCTGGAGTAAAAACTTAGAGTAATATTTGGCCCGCTCAAGGTCTGGCAGTCAGTCTACAGTGTGTGATGAACTTGGTGTCAGTGTGGACTGCCTTTTGTTTTTCTCCCGGTCAGGAACTTGCCCCGGGCTATCTATATCTCCATCCCCCTGGTGACCTTTGTCTACGTCTTTGCCAACATCGCCTACGTCACTGCCATGAGCCCCCAGGAGTTGCTAGCTTCTAACGCTGTTGCTGTGGTGAGGAACGCCGTGTACCACGTCCACGTCACTCTGTTCCTCTCCGCGGAGCTCTTGGGCCAACTTAATATCTGTCTGTGATCTCTAAGCCATGCTCTGGCTAGGTGACGAATTCCACTTTTGCTCAAAGTGATACTGGATGCTCCGTGTGTGTTTACGCTTGTGTGCA
>JAOVYW010005859.1:1816-11934 GCA_025775045.1 Hiodon tergisus
GTCTCATTGCTATTCCACTACTCCACTCCTCTACTCCGCCGTCTCATTGCTATTCCACTACTCCACTCCTCTACTCCACCGTCTTATTGCTATTCCACTACTCCACTCCTCTACTCCGCCGTCTCATTGCTATTCCACTACTCCACTCCTCTACTCCACCATCTCATTGCTTTTCCACTACTCCACCTCCTTGCTCCTCCATTTCTCCATTCCTCCGCTCCTCCATTCCTCCGCTCCTCCATCTCATTGCTATTCCACTACTCCACTCCTCCATCTCATTGCTATTCCACTACTCCACACCACCATCTCATTGCTATTCCACTACTCCACTCCTCCGTCTCATTGCTATTCCACTCCTCTACCTCCTTGCTCCTCCACTCCTCCGTCTCATTGCTATTCCGCTCCAGCTCTTCCTTCACTCCTCCTTGTTTTGTATTTTTTCTCTTCCCGTCTCTCCTCAGGGCTACTGTCCTTCGCCTCTCTCTCCTTCCTTTCCTTTTTTTCTTGCCATCACCCTGGTTTTCCTCGCTGCCCTTGTCTCCGTCTCGCCCGCTCTCTCTCCCTCTCCCTCTCTCTCTCTCTCTCGGCAGAAGCCCTATATATAGAGCAAGTTACAGTTCTTTTGACAGATACATTTTGCAGGCTGGATTTTTTGTGTAATTGAGATGTAAAGCACCTTACTCCAGGGTGCCACTCAGGTCTGGAGTGTGCCGACCTGCTCTGCTGACTGCTTCCTCCTCCTCCTCCACCTCCTCCACCTCCTCCTCTCCCCCAGGCCGCTGTCCCTTTGCAGCACACTCCCTCCAGTTTCTGTGTGTCGGGAGAGCCAGGTAGACGAAATCAGTGAGGCGAGATTGAGGGAGCCGGCTGGGTTTGGAACAGCTAAAAATCCCCCAGGTCTCTGTGAGAATACATGGGGTACCCAAGCTGAACTGACAGGGGAAGGGGGCAGGTATATTAAAACAGGAGCGTGCTCTGCGTCTTACTATGGCATGATGAATTGGGAGCCAGGAAGTAGTTTTGTGTTTGTAATTCTATGCGATCCGATTGGTAGATTTTTTCATGGGGAAAGTTAGATAGTGGCAGCACACACACACACACACACACACACACACACACACACACACACACACACACACACACACACAGAAAGACAGTTTTTTCTCTTTTTCTTAGGTTTTCC
This sequence comes from Hiodon tergisus, assembly GCA_025775045.1. Lineage (NCBI taxonomy): Eukaryota > Metazoa > Chordata > Actinopteri > Hiodontiformes > Hiodontidae > Hiodon > Hiodon tergisus. The sequence goes on from JAOVYW010005859.1 coordinate 3,000, forward strand.
ATAACTCTGAAAAGCATTCAATTTACTGATGTCTCAAAAGCAGAAAAAAACGTTGTTTTTCTCCTAGACGTAAATTGCAGATCAAATGGATTTTGTCTTTATTAGATTTGCATTTCTCCTCAGAAGAGGGGAGTCAAGGACAGTGGCGTCTGGTTGCCTTCTCATGTGTCTGCTGTTTGTTGTTGCCTCACTCTGACTCCCTTCACTGTCTCTGTTCTTGGCATGGCAACCCTGAGAGCCTTGCCAAGACAGCGACAAGCACAACATCAAACGCCACGGCGATCAATGGTTGTCACCAGGGCAGGGAGCGTGGCCCCCGTGGCGAGACCAGACAATCGATACAACGGGATTCCGTGCTGTTTCATAGCGACTTCTGCGTTCATTTATGTCCCACAATGCAAATCTTTCCCGCCGTGCCGCCTGTACTGCGCTCCTCAGGGAAGATTAGGGAAGGCACTTCTGAACCCGCGTCCCCGTCTTGTCGTCGGAGGACGTCTGCCTTTCCTAGGTTCTACATCCCAGGCTTGCAGCGTTTTGGAGTGTCCAGGTGATGACACACCTGTTCGCTGGCACCCTGCCAACCTCGCCGGCAGCCTTACGGCTATTTGCACCCTTGACTGAATCATGGAGGGTCATGGGTTTGATCCCCGGCCAGGGCTAGATGCTGGGGGCTCTCTGTAATATTGATTCAGGAGCTACTGGCACCTTCGCCTATGAGTTGTTCTCTTCCTGAGATAACAAAAGGCACAGTGAAAGAAAGAAATAGATGGTGGAAAACAGTTCAAACAGTATTTATATTGAGAGGGTAAACTCTACAGTCCTGAATGTGTGAGTGAGTGTGAGTGAGTGAGTGAGTGAGTGAGTGAGTGAGTGTGTGAGTTAGTGATTGTGTGTGAGAGTGAGTGAATAAGTGAGAAATTGTGTATGAGTGAGTGTTGGAGAACTATAACACTAGTGTAACCAGTAAGGTGCAGGATGCGGGGCAGACTGTTCATTAAAAACTGGAACAAGATTCCCTCAGGCACGGGGCATTTTTAGTGTGTCCCATATTGGCGCAGAGGGCCTGTCAAAAGGAAAGGTCTTGTTTTGACCTGTAGAAGATGCAGCAGAGAATGCAATAGTCCCTAGTTTAATAACTTCTCTCTGGTTAAAACCTAATTAAACAATTAACTGAAATGGTGCTGATGGGGAAAGCAGCTTTTTCTACAGGAGACGAGCGGCAGATTTGGAAAAATGGCCTTAAGCCAGAGCCCGGGTACTGAAAGCAGAGGTACAGGATGAACGAGAGCCCGGTTAAGTTCGATACCGACTGAGAGATGCAGAGAAATAACTCAACTTAACCCTACGTTTGTAGTAAATATAGCCTACACTCTCCTGTTGTGACTGAACTGATCATTTTTGTTAAACTATGCTACAAATAAGATTGTTGTGTTATTTGCATTGACTGATTGATTTGAAAACTCAATAGTGGTTTTTTTGTTGTTTAGGCATCTGCTGAAGACGTTTTTGAACCCAAGTTTCAGATGCTTGCGATCTGTCTGCAGCTGGTGTGTGCCCACACCTGCCTGTTACAGCATGGGCTACATTGACATGACATTGTCGACTTTAGCGAGTCTCACCTTTTTGGCTGGCCGTTTGACTAAGCTATGGACCAGTCCGTCTTGTAGGAGTGAGGAATAAAAGAATTAAGACTGGGGTTGTCTTGCATTTTCTGGGCTCAGTAAGTGCTTTGGAAGTGAGACCACAGCACTACATCTGTTCTGGTGTATCGTTTTTCAACGTCGCTCTGGACTGTTCCAGAACTTAGGGTTAGTGACTTGTTTTAACAAACTTCCGTTAAAGATCATCCAGGAGAAAGAGAGGGAGGGAGGAAGGGAGGGAGAGAGAGAGAAAGAGAGAGGGGGAGAGAACTGAGGAGAAAGAGAGGACAGAGAGAGAGAAAGAGAGCGGGGGAGAGAACTGAGGAGAAAGAGAGGGCAGAGAGAGAGAGAGAGAACTGAGGAGAAAGAGGGCAGAGAGAGAGAACTGAGGAGAAAGAGGGCAGAGAGAGAGAGAGAGAGGGAGAGAATGAGGAGAAAGAGAGGGCAGAGAGAGAGAGAGAGAGAGAGAACTGAGGAGAAAGAGAGGGCAGAGAGAGCGAAAGAGAGGCCTAGAGAACTGAGGAGAAAGAGAGGGCAGAGAGAGAGAGAGAGAGAGAGAGAGAGAGAGAAAAAGGCTAAATTATCTGAGAGAAAAGATTGACTCCTTTGCAAGGCGTCCTTTGAATGTGAATCTGGGAAAAGGAGACACCAAGGATGGTGAGCGAGAGAGAGAGCGAGAGCGAGAGAGAGAGCGAGTGTGTGTGTGTGTGTGTGTGTGCGCGCGGGCGTGCGCGTGTGCATGCGAGTGTGTGTGTGTGAGTGTGTGTGAGTGCTTGTGTGTGTCCGTGTGCGTGTGCGTGTGCGTGAGCGTGAGCGTGAGTGTGAGTGTGCGTGCATCTTGCAAAGCCTTGTCCTACTTACAGACAAGGCCGTTTTGAGCCTTATTGCTTTATGTATGAAATTTAGCATTTCTTTCAAATTCCTCCACTCTCCCCTCCCTCCATCCCTCCTCCCTCTTCTCCCTTTTCTCTTGCTTTCCTTCCCCATTGCCTCTCAGTCACATCTCCCTCCTTTGTCTTTAATTCCAATTAAGACTCTGGGTCCGATGGGCTCTGTTGGTGCGACATTGATGGGCTCAATGAAGCTTTGAAGATGATACGTTTCATAAACTTTGAACGGGGGCGGGGGGACGGGGGGTGTAGACAATCGTAACATTTTCCTCTCTGGTTCCCCCGTCTGTCTGTCAGGAGAAAATTGAGTGCGAGTTTGTACATCATCAGCATCCTAAGCCACTCTGTGTTATGTGTGTGGGAGGAGGGCCCTTAAAAGCGCAGAGTTGTGTAATTGTTATGAGGGAAAGGCGAGATAAATAAACACAAGGGCCAAACAAGCTGTCTGAGCAGCAGCGGCTCCCTTTGTGCTTCTGTGCATCGAAAGGCGATAATCCGTCCCCAAATTCTAACTCAGAAGGGGAGCTGGGAGAGGAACCGCGTGGCTATATGGTTACATAACTGCCACGTTTCACCAGGAATAATAACCGACGTCCTCATAACTTTATTTTAAAAAACACAGATGTCGTGAACACAGTAAATCACTAGGTAAAATAATACAATTTTATGACGCCCACCCTGAAGTGTTATTTTAAAAAGATTTGTTTTAGTGTGACAGGATTTGAAGCACTGGACAGCGAACGAGGGTGCATTACTTTATCAAGTAGAACATTTTTTTCTAGCTTTCTTTAATTTTTAGTTAGTAATTAGTATTATTATGTTTTGCGTAATTTAAAGGATAATGGATGCATACCTGCGTTTACCTGGCCCTTAATGTACCGGTCCCTCAGTGTATTTGTCCCTTAGTGTACCTGTCCTATACCACGGTGTACCTGTCCTGTACCACAGTGTACCTGTCCCTCAGTTTACCTGTCCTATACCACAGTGTACCTCTCCTATACCACAGTGTACCTGTCCCTCAGTTTACCTGTCCTATACCACAGTGTACCTGTCCTATACCACAGTGTACCTGTCCCTCGGTTTACCTGTCCTATACCACAGTGTACCTGTCCTGTACCACAGTGTACCTGTCCCTCAGTGTACCTGTCCTATACCACAGTGCACCTGTCTCTCAGTGTACCTGTCCCTCAGTGTACCTGTCCTATACCTTAGTGTACCTGTCTCGGTATACCTGTCCCTTAGTGTACCTGTCCCTCAGTGTACCTGTGCTATACCACGGTGTACTTTTCTCTCAGTGTACCTGTCCTATACCACAGTGTACCTGTCCCTTAGTGTACCTGTCCTATATTACAGTGTACCTGTCCCTCAGTTTACCTGTCCTATACCACAGTGTACCTGTCTCTCAGTGTACCTGTCCTATATCACAGTGTACCTGTCCTGTACCACAGTGTACCTGTCCCTCAGTGTACCTGTCCTATACCACAGTGCACCTGTCTCTCAGTGTACCTGTCCCTCAGTGTACCTTTCCTATACCACAGTGTACCTGTCTCTCAGTGTACCTGTCCTATACCACAGTGCGCCTGTCTCTCAGTGTACCTGTCCCTCAGTGTACCTGTCCTATACCACAGTGTACCTATCCCTCAGTGTACCTGTCCCTTAGTGTACCTATCATGTCCCTTTGTGTATCTGTCCTATACCACGGTGTTCTTGTCCCTTAGTGTACCTGTCTCGGTATACCTGTTCCTTAGTGTACCTGTCCCTCAGTGTACCTGTGCTATACCACAGTGTACTTTTCTCTCAGTGTATCTGTCCTATACCACAGTGTACCTGTCCCTTAGTGTACCTGTCCTATCTCACTGTGTAGCTGTTCCTCAGTGTACTTGTCCTATACCACAGTGTACTTATCCCTCAGTGTACCTGTCTCTCAGTGTACCTGTCCTATACCACAGTGGAGCCTGTACTGTGACTGGCTGGGTTCCAGCCATGCTTCCCTGACACATTTACTCTTAAAGCGTGTCATTTTCTTCCCAGGATCCATGGCAATCAGGTTTGCTTTTGCTTTCCATGTCCCAGAGTTTGCAGATAAGAGGATTTGGTTCCTTTTATGATTTGGTTTACCCCAACTTGCGGTTCTGAGAGTGGTGCATGCTGGGTAAGGCAAGCTTTCACTCTCCGTCGCTGCAGGGGCTTAGCAGGGGGGTTTACAGTGCCTTAACCTGCACTGAGCCTCACTCATCATTTTGTTTCAAAACTAATTTTAGCTCTGAGAGGGCCGCTGTCTCTTCAGAATTACTCTGCCCTGAAAAATTTAACAGTGAGACAATTATTTTTGAGAAATTAATTTCAGTTTTACTACCATTCTTGGTTTTGAACAAAGTCAGCCTTGTGTCGCTGAGCAGTTTGTGGGCCCACTGGTCTTTTCCTTTTCAGACAGGTTTACCTCCGTATATCAGGGCAAGCCTTGGTCACCAGACCCAGACTTTGTAAAGCTCTGCTTATATAGCTACCTTGGTCAGGTTCTCTGCTAGTGCAGGTTGGAGGCAGTCAGGTGTACTCTTAGTTAGTGTATGGTGACACAACATAGGTAACATCTGACGAGCCAGATGGACGCAGTTTTAATAGAAAAACTTCTCTGGTTCCTCTCCGGTATCGGCCCTTACTAAACAAACCAGCAGCCTTTTATGTTGTGGCTGGATAAGCCATTGCCGCCAGCTGGACTATTGGCAGCCAGCAGGCAGACACGGTTGTCTGGCTGTCCAGCCTTAAAGGGGTAGGACACTTTCTCTGTTTTCCCACATATCCCCACTCCCAGCTCAGAAATGTTAGGGTGGAGTGCACGCCTCCTGGGTCTGTACAGTCTTTTGGGGTCTGTTTGATATGCTGCTCTGCCGTATACAGGCTGGGTAACTCGAATCCTGGTCTGGTCTTCCTCTGCCAACACAAAAGGAAAGAGTCAATGGGATCCTAGTGAAAGTCACTCGGTTGCTGCTCTGACAGTCCCTCTCCCATCTCTCCAGCTCCAGTCTGGTTGAGTCCATCAATTCCTCTGGTGTCTGCCCATTATCCTCTTTACTTCCCTCCCCATGACCGATTTCTCCCCGGTTAGACCCTCTCTAGACCCTATCTACATTTTTGGTATCCTCCTGCTTTGTTCAGGTCTTCTCCGGCCCTTTGACCCTCACTATTATTCCACCAGTATTGGCATTCATAATCCTTTAATTTCTTACCTTCTACAGCCTCAGGGAACAGCTCTGCATTGTCTGGAGCCCAGTCGGTTTCCAGCAGTTGAGTTAATTCAGATACTTCCTGAGGTCTTGTATTTCTTTCTGAAGAGCAAGCACTTCTTCTTCTGGTGCAACTGGTGCTCAGTATGCTGATACTTAACTTTCCTTTGCTGAAGCTGTTCTCTGATGTGTCCCAGCTCCACGTGGACTTGTTCCATCTGCTGAAGGGCTTTTCTGGTTATCGACAAGCTTTTCCTTCTGCTTTCCTCCCAGTTCCTTGGTTTGGGCCTTCAGGCTCCAGTTCTCCTCCTGAATCAGGGGCTTCTCTTGGGCTTAGCGGTTGACCATAGCGTGTAGCCTGTCCCTGTTGTTGGTTCTCCAGCACGCTGGGGTGTGTCTGGTTGGGGAGTGGCCGATCACAGGAATGTGGGTGGTTCATAAACCAATAATCCAATAAACTCAATCAAGCAGAGAAAGCTCAAATATAACACCTTTTCCGAGATAGCTGGACAAGATACGCTTTGGGGAAACAGAAAAAAAAGAAGAAGCTTTTCAGCCTTTAGGCTAACACACTTTTAAACTGTTAGGTAATCTGACAAACACACCAAAACAACAGCCACTAAACAGACTCTTCGGTCTAAAACATTCCTCTTGCCAGCTCTGCTGGCACTCTTTTTAAATTCCCCTGTGAATGCTATCACCTGAGTGCGGTGTAATCAACAAAACCATGCTCAGGTGCACCAACGAGGTCTTAGCTGTGGGTGGGACGCCTCAATTCGCTTGTCTATCAGGGTCTGCCTGGGCGTATCTCCAGGGCTCGAGGGCATGGCTACTGGCTGCGTGCCACAGTGGCGTTGATCCCTGGGCTTGTGGAAGTAACTGAACACGAATGGGATTTTTTTTTCCCTATCCATGGGCGTACAAATATAATTTAATATTGGAAGAAATTCTACCTTTATGTAAGCCTGTTGTTATGCACTCATTGCTCTGCTCTTGTACTGTGCTGATTATTCTGCATATTTGCATTCATGCTTTTATGTAATGTACTTTGAGATTATAAAATAAAAATAAAATATTGTTATTATTATAAAATATTAGGATTAAAACCTCAAACTTCTCTGATTCTGTTCAGTCGAATATCATGAGATTACTGCAGGTTCTTTCTGCAGTTGTAATTGTTACTAGGTTTGGAGTGTTTGGAAGGGATTTTCTCAGAATGCTTAAACTATGATTCTGATGGTATTTCCATTGTGGACTTCAGCACTGACGCTAGTTTGTAGATGTTGTCCATTGATGTGGTCCAGTGTTTTTTGCTCCCTGCTTTAATTGACAATTGGTTCTCACGCCTGTTTTTTGGTGTATATTGGTTTTATTCAATAAACTTTAGTCTAGCACTTGAGGTAATAAAAAAAAATATGACAAATTTTATAACAAAATCTACAGAAGTTTTTTATTAACAAAACGTTGATTTGAAAATGTAGTTTGCTGGGCTTTAGAAACCTGCTGACAACTGTTTCTTTGAACCTCTCTGACTCCAAAAAACAAGGTTTGGAAAATAGGGCCAGAGTTTGGATGTTGGTCCATGGCGCAGAACATCTTCCTTGGATTACCGACCGCCCACACAGATGCCCCAGTTGTTACAGCCATCAAATTAGCTTCCTCTTTTACAAATGATGGTTATTAGTGGTTGATTTAGGACTCTCTCATTTGGGTTTGAGTTTACAGTAATAACTGAAGTCCTTACTTTCGGTTTCTGTGTTGAGTAATTTACTCTTTTTTGAGAATGCGATAAAAAGCCAGTGTTGTTATTTTATTTGATTGTATTCTTGTGTCTATGGGTTTCTACCCCTCAGAGTCTGGGTAACTTCTGGTTTCAGCGCGTAACGTTAATTTAACATTTTCCCTGCGGACTCGCAATCTGGGTCGAACAATGCTCTCTTGCATTTTTTGTTGTTGTTCTTGCTGGGTTTTTAAAAAAAAGTTTATTATCTCACTTAATTTTGCTTTGAATGCTTGTGTCTAAGATGTTAGCGGAATATATTCCCTGGTTTTGGAGTTGTGTCATTTTTTGACTGTCCACAATGCGGCCAGTCTTTTCTTCCTCCTGGTTTCCGGCACCTTCCTCCGCCCCCTGGTTGTCACAGGTTCTTTTTTATTTCTGGGGAAGGATTTAGGCTTGGAAGACCGGCAGCTCCGGCTCTGGTACAAGTGGTTTGGCTCCAGGTCGATGTTGAGGTCGAAACATTGCCCATTAATACCTTCATTAATTTAGATTTATGTCCGCCGTGGTGTAGCCCAGTAACGCATAATGTTATTGGCCTTATGTTGTGCTATTCCTCTGGGAGCCTGCCCGTTCCTGTACAAAGAACATAGCTTTTACAGAATTAAACTTCTACCCGGGCACTGTATACCTAACCATTGCTGTTTATACCCATACCTTTTAATCAAAGTCATCATTTGAAAAATGTCTCTGTGAGGCGTAGGGATGTGGGTAACGTCTGGGTGTCTCAGAGGGAGGTGTAGAGGCGTGGGGTACGTCTAGGGGTCTGTGGCACACGTCCGTCTCATGGACACGTGCGAGAGTAGCACGGGCGCGCCCATCGACACCTGCTGGGAATCCAGCTGGTTAACAGCCTTTATTAACAACCTGGTTTTCCCAGTTGGTGAACAGTTTTTGGAGCTGGCAGGAGAAGGGAGCGGAACCGGGCTGTCAGAGAGGCGACAAAAGAAAAAAAGATGAAACAAAACTAATGGAAAACTGAGAAAATCAGGGAAATGTGGCGGTGTACGCAAGAGCTGTTTTGTTAATTATTTATCTTGGCAATCCCATGAGGGGCCCAGGACGAATTTTTTTGTTATATTTTTTTATTGTAGGAGGGGCGTCTCTGTGAGGCGTTGAGGAGTGGGGTACCTACCCTCAGGAGGGGTGTCCCAGGGGAGAGCTCAGTCTTTCTGCCTTGTTGCCAGTGCTTGTTGCCGCAGGCAACTGGGCATGAAGATGGTTTTCTCCCTTTAGTCCGGCTCTGGGACATTTCAAAGACTGGGTAGCTGCTGTATTGGGGCTGAAGAAGCTGTTCTGTGTGTTAGTGCCTGAGGGCTGGTCAGTGTGTGTGTGTGTGTGTGTGTGTGTGTGTGTGTGTGTGTTTGTGTGTGTGTGTGTGTGTGTGTGTGTGTGTGTGTG
>JAOVYW010005860.1:0-11932 GCA_025775045.1 Hiodon tergisus
CGGGCAGGAGAGGCAGTGCCATACCGTGAATATAGGCACTGTTAAAAGGGTGTCGGGCAGGAGAGGCAGTGCCATACCGTGAATATAGGCACTGTTAAAAGGGTGTCGGGCAGGAGAGGCAGTGCCATACTGTGAATGTAGGCACTGTTAAAAGATTCAGAGCTTCATGCAAAAGGAATTCTATGAGAACACAATTGGCCCTTTTCCGTTTAAAGCAAACCTGTAAAATTGCCCTACTTTCACACAGTTTCAGATGTTTCATCTTTCCGCTACGCTGCTGAGTGTACCTGGGTTGACCTTTTCACTCTGAAGTTCTTTTAGCAGTATCTTCCAATCCGACACCGCAATTAAAATGGAAATGTAAGTCAAGATATCATGGAAGAAGCCATGTGAGTCTGTGATCGAAGCATAGGATTCACTGGCTTACACTGACACCACTCTGCACAGGATTCACTGAATTACACTGACACCACTCTGCACAGGATTCACTGGCTTACACTGACACCACTCTGCACAGGATTCACTGGCATACACTGACACCACTCTGCACAGGATTCACTGGCTTACACTGACACCACTCTGCACAGGATTCACTGACTTACACTGACACCACTCTGCACAGGATTCACTGGCATACACTGATACCACTCTGCACAGGATTCACTGACTTACACTGACACCACTCTGCACAGGATTCACTGGCATACACTGACACTGATCACTCTGGAGTGATTTCTCCACCGCTCGAGACCAACACCTCCATTCAAACGTCCTCTTTCCTTAAACAAGCCATTCTTTTGCAATTCTTCACATGTTTTGCTTTTAAATTATGTCCTTGTTTTACTTTCAGCCGAAAAGAATGTAGCAGCCCACAGACCTTTCCCATATTGAGGCTCAATTTGGCTCAGTTCCGAGGCTGCAAGCCAGTTGCTAGCCTTATTTGGTGCTGTCTTACAGCAGGGGCAAAATTTTTGACGAGTCAGAGATCACCTGGTTTGTCCCGGGCTCTGTCATGGGTGGAGCAGATATCAGCATAAACAAAGCACCCATTTGATTACTAATGATTATTCACAGCCCCAGTTTGGCAGCAACCAAACCAATTAACAGCACCGCTGTTATGTTAATATCCACCGCTGGAGGATAGTACGCTATTAAAAAGGGTTCTTAAATCTCTCTCAAAAAATTGATTTATTTGTTTTGCGAAAAGTAAATATTGGTATCCATTCTTAAACAGATTGAGCCATCAATGACAGCTGAGGAGTTTCCATGACGTGATATTGAAATTTATATTTTACCTTTATGGTTTGCATGTTTGGAAAATGTTTTGAAGAGTAGGCAAATCAAATAACGACCTCGCTAACAATGACAAATAAAAGACGAGTCATTCATTTCTGCTCTCCAGCTGGGTTCCCAGAGGTCTAACACTTGCATCATAGACATGATCCTCAACCCCGTTTACACCAGCAAAACTGTAATTTTAACTGGAGTAACTCTCTGGACAGTACTAGCAGGATTGCCACTTAACCCCAACCCATAGGTCCACAGTCCTATTCCCTAACCACTACATGACAACAAATCACAACCTATAGGTCCAAAGTCCTATTCCCTAACCACTACATGACAAAAAAAATCACAACCCTCAGGTCCATAGACCTGGGCCCTAACCACAAGAACATTTTAAAAAGTCAGTTTTTGTCATCCAAAGACAGCCTAGCTCACTTGATAAAATGTATGATTACCCAGAGATCCTTATCACGGTATGATATAATAAGTACTCTGGGATTTTCATGGCTTCCTGTCCTGGGTGTACTCAGGGTGCACCCTGCAAATCTTATTTGAATAAGCCGTTACAGAAAATGACAGAATGGATTCATTAATGAATTACTATGTCGCTGAAAGTAATATAATTTGTAACTAGCAATCCTGGTGCTATTTAAAAAAATGTTTTTCCACAAAAAAACTGCTATGTAAAATACTGAGCAACAGCTGTTTACTGTGACGTTTTAAGGAAATAACTCTGCCATTCATTTTTCATTGTAATATTACTGGAATCCCACTAGCTAGTATCTTTTTTTTTTTTTTTTACTGTGTACTACATACCGAAATTCAGTCCATGGCACTTTTATTGGGACAGCACGGTCAAGAGCTAGTTAACAGAGCTAATAGCTAAGTGTTCAAAGCTTCTGCACCAGCTTGCAGTAAAAGTATCTCTGGCAAAGAATACATGAATGAGACATGCCCCAAGCATGGTCCGGAAGCCTCTGCAAACTACCAGCTTTAACTCAAAGTCATGTCCTCACACAGCGACGTCTCCGTTATCATGAGTTCAGCCAATGAGACGGACTTTGCCCCCCTGGAAACAAGCCAAGGTATGTCAACTCCCACTCCCCATCGCCTGGGGTCCATCCAGCAGTCCAAAGGCCCGTTCTCATTGGTGGTCCGACAGATGCCGGTGGGAACTGGTTAAGAACTTCCTGTTCCAGATGATTCATTACACAAGTTAACGACGCAAACGAGATGGTTGCATCGGACCATCAGTTGCCACATTACTCATAGGTAAAAAAAAACACAGCAGGCCTGCAATACACCATGTGACGCACCAGACCCAGGTACCTGTTCAACTTGACATCAATAGCGCGACCTCAAGATCACATTACTAAATATATATTTAATATATATGATAATAGCCAGGAATTCACTTTCTTACAACTGAAACAGTACCTGCAGATTTAGGGCTTCTTTTCTAAATAAAATCAATTAATGACGCAGTTCTACTGACAGTCAGATTTACACATTCAACTTTCCAACCGGTTTTTGCTTCCAGTCAAGCAGGCCCTATTAAATGCTAAGATGAAAGCAGGGTTTCGAACCTTTAAGCAGTGGATTTCTCTCTGGAGCTGTCATCCAGACCTTGTGACCCATTTACCATTGCTGGACAGCTAATCAAAAGAGGCGACATGAACATAACAATGTATTAAAGAAGGAAATAAAAGCTGATGCAAACAAAAACAGTAACAAAATTGTCTCCAGATGTGTAAATTAATTATGTTACACTAATGAACATGGCAAACACAACAAATAGTTTTTTTCATTAGTTTATTGACTCCAGGAAGGTCAGGCAAGTGGATAATGTTGCTAATCCAACTGGAGTGGTAATCTAAATATCTAGTCGTTTATTTTTCATAGTTTCTCCAGCATGATTAGAGCAAAATACATAGATGGACTGAGAGGAGAATCACACTGGCAAAATGTATTAAAAATCAAGTTTAACAGAAATTAAAATGACCAAATAAGAGCAACCCTAGATTTACTAGACAAGTAAAATAAAATAGAAAACAATAGTAGCTAACGCAACAAAGCTATTATATTGCAAAGATTATGTCTATATTACGTACACATAAAAAAGTGGCCGCATACACCTCTAGAGGGCGCCGAGCATAATTTACTCCAGACGTCACAAAAGCCTATTAATCTCAATACAAGGCAGATCCGTGTAACCACTGTTAATGTGTAAACTGACCATTACGTTGTAAATAAAGAATAGTAACTGTCCAACGGACTGAATTATGGGGAAAAGATACAAGCAGAAGCTCTGGGCTTAAATTAATCTACGATATTAAATCTTTCAGTGCCATACTATCTTAACAATTTACAGAGCGTTTGCTATACCTTTAAACCTTATTCTATTTACAATTTATTTATTTTGACGAAAAAATAAAAGCTGAACAAAACAAACAAAAACAAAAACATACCACCTATTGTCACAGAAAATTAAGACAGTCGGTCACAGATCCCACCCAGTGGATACGGGTAGTAAGCGCAGAGCTCGTTTTTTCGCTCGGTAAGTAAGGGTTTCACAAAATCTGACCCTACGTGCACATTATATGCGCAAAGGCTAGTGTGAATGTAGGCGACGAAAGCACACCGGCATCCAGTTCCTCGACCGGTGACGCATCACCCCTCATTTACCGACCGATTTTAAAGCCTTGGGCTGTCATACACGCGTTCCGATCTGGTTAACTCGAGGGTAGTTTACGACTTCTATGTAGCCCGTTTTTGTTCCACAGCCAGCTGTGGTCATAAAGGTTCTGTGGATCTCCAGTGTCTTTCGCTTCGCCCTCAACCTTGAAAAATTTATTGGTTTCTCTTATGTCACCCACAGGACGTACGCTTGGGTCTACGCCAAATCATGTTGTAATAAAGAGCATATAGTAAAATAGTAAAATAGGTAAATAGCTGGCATGTACCATAGCACATTTCTGATTCACTTAAAAAATGCTCTCACTTCAAGTATAATTTAATATTGGGATGCTCATTCACAAAGAGGAAAGAAACTGAAGTGTCTATTACAACAAGCTTTGAATGCCACAAGCAGTTTACTCAGTCGTTTGAAGTACTGCAAACGAATGACTGAATTAATTAACTCGATGTACATTTACATTTATGGAGACAAACAGTTTAGGGTAAAATACTCCAGAAATATGTAAGTTTCTCCAATTGCACGTTTTGAGAAGTGTACAAACCTGTTGCCGTATGACGTAGGGACCTCATCAAAACCCCTTGAACAGATTAATATAATTAAATGGCTGTTATTCAACGCGGAAACTCAAATAGAGCCCACGTCTTAATAATGTACAGTTAGAATATATAAAATATTATTAGTTAGTCCACTGCGCTACTAACTTGACGCGCTTTTAGAATAACTATTCTGCGCCCATTCCACTGCGCACTAGAAACAGATGTCCCATTGTTGTATGATTGCTCGCGGGGGGGGCTTTAAATCAGCACAGCCGAATTAATCCGAACCGTCTCAAAAGATTTTAATTGAGTGAATCCGTTTTTTAAAAGACCGGTTGTTCCATCTGTTGAGTACCTCCAAAGCCAGTTTTTGTTCGTAAGAAACCATTACCAAAATAAATTGCAGTTCACCCATCTGTTGTCACGTGACATCATATCCCTGTCTGGTGTGTCCATCTAGGTTTCAAGAGCCAAGCTTACTTGTCTGCGGTTCATTTAAACGATGTATCGAGTGATTTAATATTTCACCAGAGGTGAGACCTAGAATCAATCCAGTGTCTCATTGCGTACGTCGGTTAGTCGTACTTTATCTTGCTTTGAACGTCAAATCCGGGTTGAGTGACCACAACTGAACAGAAGGAATTTATGCCTTAAACTTCCTAAACGTCTTTTAACGATTTATTGTGCGGTCTTTTCTTTTGCCGCAGTGTGAACAGCGTGGTAGATTAGGCTGACAGTTAAGATTCTTAACTGGATAAAAATTATATTTTTGAGAATGCTCTTAGGCACATTTCACATTACTGTACACCACAAACAACTATATATATATCGAAGTCTATGCTTGCCAACACTGACCACACGACGCACATGTTAAATTAATTACTCAAGACTCACCTTGCATTATCAACCTGTAAATAAAATGCGTAATACCATAATCAGTCAGATTATGAGTTTTTGTTGAATAATAATTTTAAAAGCTTATGTGTTTCTATTGTGCACTGACAAAAAAATAATAACGGTACTATTATGTACGTTGAGACGATTACTCAATGATGGTGAATGTTCGCGAATTTCACGCGGGGGCGGTGTTGTGTCACTTTATTGCAGACCAAAACTTCAGAAGCACTTCATTTGACTTCAAAGGGCTCCTACAAGAAACACCGTTCCAGATATATTTCATTTAACAGACACTTGATCAAAACAAGTGTTTTTTCTTCTTAAACTTTATTTAATCGAATTTCACGCGGGGGCGGTGTTGTGTCACTTTACTGCAGACCAGAACTTTAGAAGCATTTAACTTGACTTCAAAGGGCTCCTACAAGAAACACCGTTGCAGATATATTTAATTTAACAGACACTTGACCAAAACAAGTGTTTTGTCTTCTTAAACTATATTTAATCGTACTGCACTATTAAGATTTATTAAATCAGGTGAAATATGTGACCCTCACCAGGACAAGCGGTTTAAAAAATGGATGGATGGGTGGAATATGTTTTTTAAAGCTTTTAAAAACGTTTTAGAGAGTCTTATGTTCTACTCAAACTGTTTTTAGAACTCGGACAAAAAGACCAAACAAATTGGAGAAAAAAAACTGGTTTAACTGGTTTAGCTCATATTTCTCATATAAATCTTTATATAAACTCGTTTCCCTGCGCACAGTCATCCAACCGTATGTCCCCATTTGTGTTTCGGCCCAAACACCAACTCTTCTGCTCACTCGCGCCCAAAAAGTGGATTCACCTGCAGCCTGATGCAACCAAGGCCATCAGAATTTTCCACCGCCTGAAGGAGGAAACTTACCTCTTTCAACAACACTTCTGTTTTCTACCAACTACTTGTGATTGTTATTTGTTTTTGTACTAGTTGTTATACTAGCTGTGTATTTTTATCAGGTTATTCATTCAAATTGTCCTATTGTCCTAACGTCCTAGTTGACATTATGCTGTTTAATTGGTTTTTGAATTACCGTTGCGTTGCAATGGTTAAGTTGCCTAACCGTTAGTACTTTAATGGAATTTCGCCGTCAGATTTGATACATGACGATTTTGCATTTGAAGTCATGGGATGTGTGTGTGTGTGTGTGTGTGTGTGTGTGTAGTGTGGTCGTGTGCGTGCATGCGTGTGCGTACTCAACTACAAAGTCCTGTCTCTTTAAATGCAGCAAACCTGTGAAATCACTGTCAATCATATGCGGTCTAGTCCCTCCCTTTCCTGCAGCGGCTTGGCAGAGCGAGAGTGAAATGAGGAGAACCCAGGAGGGTCATCGACAAGGAAACGGAGGAAACCTGTATTTAAAAAACGAACACGTTTACTGACATTTAACAACATGGGATAGCAGAGCAAAAGAACAGAAATTTACCCTCATCCCACTCTGGAACGGGCGAAAAACTGGCATCGTGATGAAAATCAGATCATTTTATTGATTGTTCTGTTTTTCGTTGCTGCAATTGAGGTTGGAAGAACCTCAGATGATATCACAAAAGGGCTGTCTCCTTGTGAATGAAGAAGAGCCCATTTTTGTGAAATAAACTGCTACGTGAGTTGTCAGGATGAAAGGAGAGAAGCTGGCTAACCCGCTTCATCACTTTTGTCTTTTCGGAGTGTTTGTAGACGCTTCTCTATTTGAGACCGATGCTCTCTGAGATTGTTTTTCCCCGTTTCGGTCACGGAGCTGGATTCTCGCAGAAAATGAAAACATGCATTTAAAAAACAAAAAAGCCTAACGATTGACAACGAAAGGATTTTTCCGTTCAAGTATTGATAAAGAATGTCAGTTGGATTCTATGACTGCGTGAGAGAAGGAACGACGCACCGAGAGATCGAAGGGAAATCTGTAGAAACGCTTGAAGAACGAGGTATTTGATTTATCTTACGAATATAAATCGACGCTTTCCGTTATGTCACAGTTTAATTGATTAGCCACCCGGGTACCAATTACTGTGAAAATAAATACGAATAGCCGAGGCATTCGAGTGCAAGTTGTTATAATAATAATAATAATAATAATAATAACATTTATTGTTTCATTAGAACAAGTAAAATTGGACTGTCAAGTATGGTGGAGCCAGTAGGTTTTGTCGAAGCCTGGAAAGCACAGTTCCCCGATTCCGATCCTCCCACAATGGAGCTCAAATCAGTGGGGGGCATTGAACATGAGCTGGAAAAATGCAAGGCGTCCATCCGCAGGCTGGAGATGGAGGTAAACAAGGAACGCTTCCGGATGATCTACCTGCAGACGCTGCTCGCCAAGGAGCGGAAGAGTTACGACCGACAGCGTTGGGGTTTTCGGGGGCCGCCCCAGCCTGTGGAAGGCGCCGAGCCCCAGCTGCCACACCACGCACATATGCAGGAGCTGGGTCATGGGGAACGGAGCCGGCTCCAGCCCGCCGGGGAGGAGAGGCCAAAGGTCGGGCCACCTGCTCCGAGGAGGTCCTCTTCCCACGGCGAAGCCCTGGAACCCGTGTCTTTGGGAGAGGGGCACTCGCCGGGGGGAGCAGGGGACGCGGAGCGGGGCAGGTATCACGGCGACGGCGAGATGGACAAGCTGTCGCCGTCCAAGCAGAGGGGCGGCGGGATCTCCCGCCGACCCGGGGTGGTGGCGGGGGCGTCTGACGCCCCCCAGGAGCCTCCCGTGAAGGACAAGCTGGGGATGGGTCTTGGGGTGGCGGCCCTCAGGTCCAACTTCGAGCGAGTGAAGAGGGGCAACTGGCACTCGTTCGGGGAGGGGAAAGGGCTGCACGAGAGGGCCCTCTACGCCAACATGGAGTACCACCACGAGAGGGGTTTGGTGAGGGTCAACGACCGGGAGGTCTCGGATGCCATTGGCAGTCTGGGCAGCCAGACGGCCCACATGGAGCGGCAGAGGTCTCTGGCCACAGCGGCGATGGAGGCCCGCCGTGTCCACCGCGGTCGGTCCTCGGAGGGCCAGGGGGGCGGTTACGAGGCCGAGCGAGAGGACGCAGAACACGACCCGCGCGTCCTGAAGGAGGGAATAGCCCGGGCCAACGGGGCCAGGCCTCACCCCCAGCACCAGCAGCTGTGGTCGCATTCTGAACACCAGCCCTACTCCAGTGTGTACGTGGGTGGGACATCGGGCGAGGGGGACGGGCCCACCACTTGGCCCCGGAGGTCCTACTCCCCTGGGAGCTACGAGGATGTCGGGGGTGGCTACACGCCGGACTGCAGCTCTAACGAGAACCTGACTTCCAGCGAGGAGGACTTCTCCTCGGGCCAGTCCAGCCACGTTTCACCCAGTCCCACCGCCCACCGGCCGTTCCCATCACGTGAGAAGAGCCGCTCGCCCTCCCAGAACTCCCAGCAGTCCCTGGACAGCAGCAGCCCCCCAACCCCCCAGTCCCAAAAGCGACACAGACACCATGTCCTTGTTTCGGAGGCATCCGTCATGGGTGTCCGTAAAACTGGTCAGATCTGGCCCAATGACAGCAATTCCACCTTGTCCAGCAGGGCCTCGCATGACAACAGTTTCCATGGGGACATGGGTAAGTGGTTGTCCTCATAAATCTTCTCTTTTTGTCGTTTCTCAGGCATCTGTAGAAGGCAGGCAGGAATGGGAGGGGTGATCTCAGATTAGAGAGAGAGAGAGAGGGGAGGAGGAGGAGGGGCTCTGTTTCCAAATGAAAAATAATGGAAAATAATGAAAAATAGTGGATGTAAACCTAAAGCTCTCTTTAAGAATGGACGTGTGCTTCCTCTACACACAGTTCACAAATGTTGGGTTTTGGGCTTATTACCAGCACGCGCACGGCTTGTTACGGGTACACATTCTTTTTAGGTGTCGATATTCTGTTTTACCGAGATATTGCTCAACTATAAGTTTCCATTCTGGAGAAAGGTGGGAAAAATGGGTTTTGAGCATACCACCCTTTTCAGCTATTGGCTGTTTCAGTGTTTGTTGTAGAATTGATGGGATTGACAGGCATTTGGGTCCGCAGTCCGCAGCAGTGGTTCCGAGCTGTTTTGTCTTCTGAGTGTGCCGTTTCTCTCTGTGCGCTGTGGCGCTTGCTGCCTCTGAGACAGCGGCTCGCCAGGGAAAGCTCAGAACATGCGCAGGGGAACTCCTGCCAGGTTTGATCAGTGTTGTTGACTTGACTACTTTAAGAGCTTGGCTGATGCAGCGTGATGAGGTTGAGGGGTGCGTGGGAGGGTGTGTGTGTGTGTGTGTGTGTGTGTGTGGAATGGGGGTGCTGTGTGACCACTCAACCTTGCCTGGCTTCCCGTTGGTATGGGCTAGGCCTTGGAGCGTCTTCATGCCGCTATGGACAACATTGCAGGACAAGCCACTGTCATTGTAGGAGACTCGCTCCATCGTTCGGCCCCGGACTAATAGGGGACGTGGCTGTAACCCCCCCCCCCCCCAAGTCACCATGAAATTGATTCCTCCTTTCGTTCCACTCAGTAACCAAAGCTGCGACCCAGCAGGAGCTCAGCCTGGGGTTTAGGGGAGGCTGAGAGTAGACAGCAGGGCAGCAAGTTCAACAACAACTCCAAGGTACAAGTCCAGACCACCAGTCCGGTTCGTTGACCGGGAGGTCACAGGTTCTCGTCCCGGGAGCGGCACCGTGTCTTTGAACTTGTAGGGTCTGAACCTACAACAACAGCTTCAGTAAATCTAAATAGATGAATTAAAAGCAAAATAAAAATAAGTGTTCAGTTATCTAAGGTGCTCCTGGACAAGAGTGTTCTCGCACAGGTTCGCTGGGAAACCTTTGTTGCCAAAGTTTTGATTTGGTCCCAACCGTAGTTTTTAGTTAGTACCTGAATGGACTCCCCTGTTCCTGTGTGAGGCCCTCCAACCGCTGGATGGAGGCTGTCGTAGCGGTTCTTTGCTCCGCTTTCTCCGGCGCTCCCAGGTCCAGCTCGGCAGGGATTTACAGCGGTCAGCATCTTTCCCCACACTTCTGTGTCTTCCCCGCAGTCGTAGGTGCGTTTCTCCCTATTGATGGTTTGCGTTTGACAGCTCTGCGCCAACCCTCTGCCCCTCCGAGCCCTTTCCCGCGGTCGCCTCCTCCACCACCGATAACGGTCGTTTCAGCTTCTCCACGCTGGCCCTGGGGCCACATTGTTCCTCTCGCTGTGGCTTGTCTCGGAGTAACGGCCTGCGGTGGTGAGGAGGGTAGCAGAGTGACTCACTCTGCAGAACCCGAATTCTGCCCCGGCAGCACCAACCAAACCCCTCCGCTGTGGGATTAATGTCCCTCTAACTCGACTCAGAACCAGAGCTGGAAGCTTCCACTCTCAGAGGTAGGGGCTTTCCGCTCCGGGGGAGAAAAAAAACCACGTTCACAGGGGCCCACCGACCGCCTCGGCCCCTACAGGTGCTATTGCTACTGTTATGTTTTCATATTTGGGAAGGCGGTAGGATCGGAGTAATTTCCCATTCCACCCTGCCTACGTGGGGGAGGGGGCTTGTGGTGAGGAGCCAAGACACATTAGCTCTATCCAAATAAACGCAACGTTTACAAGAACGCATTCGCAACGTTTAAAAGAACGCATCCGCAACGTTGCTTCAGGGAGCGGATGACAGGCACGGCAAGGAGCGGGCGAGATCTGGGCTCCAGGCGGGCGTCGGTTGCGTAAAGCTGCCAGGAGAATGTGAGAGAGCCAGTCAGACACGTGAAAAACAAATCACTCCGACGAGCGTGCGAAAGAAATAAAAAAAACCTGCCCCAGCGGTCTGAGATTTCAGGGCCTTTACGTTATTTATGTGCGGGAGGAAACGTGCTGGTGAAATGGGGAAGCTTAAAAAGTTAAGAATGAAACGCTGTTGAGTTTATGAAGGAGTCCACTGAGATGGCTCTCGGTGCGCCAGGTTAAGAGAGGTTGAATATTTGTTTGTCTTTGTTGCTTGTGGAAGGGTGGGCTTTCTGGCCAGGTGAGCTGGGAGTCGCTGGGAGTCGCTGGGAGTCGCTGGGAGTCGCTGGGAGTCGCTGGGAGTCGCTGGGAGTCGCTGGGCGGATGTTTCTTTTGCTTCACTGGTCACGGTTGTGTGTGACGACCTGAGTGAGGGTGTTGGCTGAGGCTGACCGCGGGGGCGAACGTCAGTAAACCAGAGAGGTGGGGTGTTGGATGGTTTTTTTGACAAGTGACCAGACAGGGGCCTCTATTCAGGAAGGCAGGATGTGTGCCCACCGTCAGTCGGTGTGGGGCGTTGCTTTCTTCCAGACCAATGATAAATTAAATGACTACATTAAATAAATGGAATTATAGAAAGATATTAAATAAAAAAAGGTCAAAAATACATTTATATAATGAAAATATAAAAGAATATGAATATTTAGATATTATTTAAATTTTTTCATACCTGTAGGGACTTCCAGGGCTAACGGCGTTCGCAGCTTTTTCTGCTCCGACCAGGGTAGCGTTCGCAGCTTTTTCTGCTCCGACCAGGGTAGC